>BQNB010044527.1:0-44836 GCA_026074375.1 Tanacetum coccineum
GACAATGCCTCCCTTGATCTGCACAAAATCATCAAGTTTTTCCTTGTTTCCTGTCATACTTCTTGAGCAACCACTGTCAACTATACCTATGTCATTATCTGTACTAGGATCACCCTACAAATCATACAACAAAAATATTAGTACACTTGAGAGACCCAAGCCAGTTCTGGCTTGAGCCTGCCTTGTGGATCATTAAGTGTGAAACCATGTGGATTGATGAGATCCACCATTACTCTTGGGCCCCCAAAATTGTGGTCTTTTATTCCTCCAAGAGTAACCTGCTGAGGTCTTAACAGCAGTACCCCATCGTCCCTTAGTCATGTACATAGGGTCATATACGTTAGGCCAATACATATTATTAAAATGTACAGATGATGGTCTGAAATATGGTCGAGCAGCAGGATTAAGCCAACCAGCAGAAACTGGTCCACCAGCAGAAACAGGTGCTGGTCGTTTAGACCAACCAGCAGGTTGTCTAACCCTTTCAGTAGGTTTTGGTCTACCAGCAGAATTGACTGCTGGTCTGTTTCTACTAGCAGCAGGATCAGATCCATCAGCAGTAACAGATGCTGACGAATTACTACTACCAGCAGGAACAGATGCTGCTTGAGATTTACAAGGGACAGAGTCTACACAATTATAGAAGTCACAATCTAGGGTCTTTATTAAAGTGCAATTACTACCCACAAACAAAACATTTCTTAACAACGCAGACATAATGGTTTGTAAACACATATTCCTATTGTTCATTCCACTTTTATTACAAATAATCCTAGGAGATTTTACATTCTCCGAACAAGAAAAACTAGGACTGCCAGTAGTGGAATTTGGGTCTTCAACATCAGACTCTGGCAAAGTCGTGATACCAACAGCAGGTGGGAAGTCTTTAGTCTTGGTCTTGAGGCTTGAATCACAGGATGCATAGGTCGCTGAGTCTGAAGACTTGTCACGTTATACACAATGAGACAAAGTCTGTAGATTCTGAAAATAGTTTCAGAAGTTTGTTATCAGACTTTGAACCGTTAAATTATTAAAAAACTAACCTATTTTTTCTCTGATGTCAGACTTGTATGGGGAGGGCATATAGGTTCCGGTTATGGAAGGAGGAACTGCATGCATCTCCCCAGCCTTGACAAACCTTGAGTAAAGAGGATAAAAACTCCAGCCAACAGGTCTCTGGTTACATGGTACTAAGGTTTTTTTTTTTTTTTTCCCCCCCCCACCCCCCCCCCTAAAGACAAACTCGCAGAGGGCGACTTCATTTTCGCCAAAGTAACTCTTTAAATCCTAGACCAACTTTAGTTCTTTTACATAGATCTATTTATCAACTTGTTCAAGTTCTTGGAAACTCTTTCCACTTTTCAAAATTCTAGCTAAATGTCACTTTCATACTTAACTTCCCATTCCTATCTTTTCCTTTTTGAGCCTGAACAGTAATGTTTCATATACTTAGTGTGTTAGTGGGTGTTTTCTAGATTATCATTAAAACCCTAATCTTTTCTTCTAAAGCCATCTGAGTTTTATGGTACCAATCTTTTTGTGATTCTAGTGTTTTAACAGCATTCTGATATGCCTGAACTTTAATGTAACAATCATTGTACAATCTATCAAGATTATTATACATGTTATTTAGATCATTAAGTTTAGAATCACAACCAAGGGGACAATTTTGTACCTTAGGAGAAATCCCCATCAGAGCAAACTCAGCAGCAGCATCAGAAGCATCAGCACCACCATTATCAGCATGAAGACCAGCCATCATCCCATATACCTTCTCAACTTCACCAGTCTTGTTTTCTGCCGCATGATCCGACCAATTTACCATGGAATCAACTGAGACCAAAGCTTTTGGTTCGTCTGACTTAACTTCTGTGACCTTAAAGTGCAGATACCTAGCCTTATCATCAACTGTCTTCACATTAAACCACTCCTAAGCAAAATGTCCAATGAAGACATTTGTAACACCTAACTTTCCTTCTATCAAATCTGCAGGTTGCTGATTGTTGTAGTTTCCATCTTACGTCCGCCATCTTCTCAACTGTTAATCCACAAGGATGCAGAGTCATTTCCACTTACGTCCATTTCTTCCATCTTCCAACTGATCACTTTGGTCAAGTCATCATCGATCATATCTTTGATCTTGGTCATTCTCAAGCACAAAGGAATGCAAAACACATTCCATTAAGTTATCAGAACGACCAGATTTTTGAGAAACTGATGGAACAATACGCATCGTGATGCCAGAATAAGTAGGCTTTGAGCCAGAGCAGGTAGTTCCAATGAACGCAGAATGAGTGGGAGCAACAGCCTTTCACACTATAGCTATGACCAATTCTGACATCAAGTTCAAGTGACCTTAGTTTGTTATACAGGTCATCAAAACTCATTGAATCAAGGCCACCTCTTGTTTTTAGTGCCAACCCAACTTGTGACCATGAAGAAGGAAGTGCTCTTAGAAACTTCAGGTTGATATCATCATTGTCTGGCCTTGCCTGCACTTGATTCAACTGGCTCAGAATCTTCTGAAACCTGTCATAACCCTTATGTAGGCCTTCTTCTTCTGTCACAGAGAATTCTGTAAACTGCTGCTTGAGCATTGTCTTTCTCATCTTCTTTGATTCTTCATTCCCACCAAACCTAGCCTTAACTGCCAACCATATATCCCTTGCATCATCATAATGATGAAAATCGGGCATATGATCTTCAGGTAAAGCCTGAAGCAACAAGGTTCTCACCTTATTCTCCCTTTGTACAGCAACATGCTCATCAAGAGAGACAGGTGGATGAACAATTGTATTTCCTTTTGCATCTTTTCCCAACCTCTTTGGACTGTTTCCTTGCTGAACAATCCTCCAAAGATTATGATCAGCATTCTGTATCCAGTACTCCATCTTCATAGCCCATATCTCATATTTTTCCTTCTCTAGATAAGGAAATTTTGCATTGTTGGCAGAGATAGTGGCTGTTTGGAACTGTTGAAACTGTTGTGACTGGACATTGTTAGGGTTGGTCTGAGAAGGTTGAGTGAAATGAACAGCAGGTTGTGAAAAGAAAGATTGATTCGGTTGGGAGAAAGCAGGTTGTGAGAAAGCAGGTTGAGTGTATGTAGGGATCGGTTGTGTGGGTTCAGGTATGAAAGAATCCGAGGTATCATCTTGAGTGAATGAAGGTGAAGCAGATGGATTAGGGTTAGGATAAGTAAATGGTGATTGAGTAGGTATAGACGGCATGGGTTCTGACATTGTTCACGGTTATAGAAACAAGGTTTTGTTGTGGTAACAAGTAATTCTTCTTTATCAGAGGCTCTCTCCAGGCTCTGATACCACTTGTTAGGATCTGGTACTAGATAGATCTTCTAGCCTTTGTGGTTGTATGGTACTTATGTAATCACAAGCACATACGTGAGAGACTCTAGCAAATGTTTAGGCGGAAACTAAACAATTCAATAAAGAAGAACAACTATATGAACAACGATCCTCTATGGATCTTTCTATTGATAACAAATTGTTTTTCTAATTTTCAATGCGTGCCAATCCCTAATGCTAAAGGTTTCTTTTATAGAGAAGAAACCCTAAATTGGTCAACAAGAAAACTAAAATCTCGTAAGAGATATACATCAATTTCAATCTCTTCCTAATTTATCTCATTCCTATATTAATGAGATAATACTAGAATATAACTATAATTCCTTAATTACATTAATTACGTCTATAAATAACAAACAGCAGATTCTATCTCTGTCAGCAGGAACGAGAACATGACCAGCAGAAACATAATCAGCAGGAATGCTACTTGAACTATCAGCAGGAACGACTTAATGCTATCAGCAGAAACGAACATCTCTAACAGCAGAAATGACACTTAGTCGTTTGTAATTTGTCCCAACAGGTACTGTTACCTGCTTTGAAGGACGATTTCCTCAATTCATTGAAGAAGAAGAAGAGAAGAAACCTAAGCCTTATAACTTATATGGATTTGTGGATCTCATGGAAAATGAGCAAGTGTATGCTAAGAATGGGTTTGCGCCCTATAGGATACCTCAGCCTGAGGGAAACCATAATGGATGGCAGAGTGAGGAAGAAGAAGCCCACTCAGATAGTGAATCTACTGCAAGTAATCATCCCCACACCGGTTGAGTTGGAAGATCAATGAAGGAGTGAAGCTTGAGCCATTGTTTAGTATCGTCTTTTGTTTGTGTCATGTTACTTCCAGGTGTGTTAACTCCTGTGAGAGGTGAATCATTGAAAAAAATGTAAATGGATTTGATGTCTCTTTACAGTTTAGCCATTAACTCTGGATAGTCAGTGTCTATTGGCCACCAGAAAGGTTATGTTCCCATAGAGGTCAACTGAGAACCATTTCAACTCTCATTACTTGAAACATTGTTGAGTTGAATACCATTTGGTTTTGGGCAAAACCATTGACAGCCATCAACGGATTTGATATGCCTTTACCCTGTAAAGCCGTTTGCTCATAGGCTAGTCAATCCTTTGCACCAAGAAAAGGTAAGTTCCATGGGGATTGATAACATGTCAACTCTTTGTACATAAACATGGTGAGTCGATAACCATACAATTTTTAGTAAATTGTCAACTATCAACGGATTTAGAAGGTCCTTTACCATAAGCCCCGTTTGCTATGGACATCCACTTTTCATCAAAGAATATGGCAATGAAACCATCCAGTTTTGTAACCTGGCAAACCATACAACGATTTGAAAAAGTCCTTCACCAGAACGTACCCACTTTGGACTAGCCACTCTTTGTTACAAGAACATGGTGAGTGAAGGCCATAGGATTTTTAGCAAACCCTTACAGCTATCAACGGATTGGAGTTACACACCAAAGCCGTTTGCAATGGTGAGCCAAACTCTTTCTTGGCTATTAGCCATGGTGGAGTTGAAAACCATTAGTACGTGCAGTGCAAGTCACTAACCCAAAATTAATACAACACGAGACTATCAGTATAACACTAATAATAAGATACATGTTTTTTTTCTTTTTTTATTTTTTTTTTGAAATAATACTAAAAAAAACTGAAAACTATTGAGACAACACTAACTATATACACACACTAACATAGAAGCAGAGTCAGAGACACTCATAGGATTCCACCGCAAACACTCTCCATCCTGAATCGTCTGAATAACACTTCCAGCAACCAACAACAACCCACAGTATAGGTGGAACTGTGAGCCTGTGAAGCAACATCCTTTCAAGCGTGGAGCCCGGAAAGGATAGACCTTGTCCACAAACCTATAAACGGTTTTCCCCAAGTGGTAACTAAACAAACCATGTTCTTCCAAATTCTTTGTCATTCTTCTTGTTTGAGGTGCTGAATTCAAGTCTCCAATAATTTGTTCAACTGGATGATCTTTGTGTACTCTTGTAGTTGGAATAGGACTGACAGGCATAAATGCATCCAAATTGTTCATGTCAGCCTCTGCACCAACATCTTCATCATCATCTGAATAGACAATATCTTCTAAAGGAGGCATATTTGGATCAATTGGAAGTTCAATACTTGTTTTTCCACCAACATCATTAACTTTATTTGTACTAGGAGCATTAACAATTGAACTAACAATATTAACATTGTTAGTGCTGTTAACATTATCTTCCTTCTCTTGATCATTACTTTTACTTTCTGTTCTTGGATCTCCACCTTCTTTTTCTAGTTCTTCAGTAACCTTCTTTTCATCATCTCATGAAGGTTTAAATTCAGTATCAGGAGAACTCTTTGAATTTTGAGAGAATGGTGGATCAGCAGTCCACAATGGTAGCAGAATGTAATCTTTGCCAGGTACTATCTCCATTCTAGCTTTACCTGCATCATCACATCCTTTTGCACCTGCATTACCATTAGACTGATTTCCTGCAACAACTGGCTTATAATTCATTGACTTTATTAGTGCATCAATATCAAAAACCAATTTGGTCTACTTCCTATAATATTAGGTGTATTCTCACTAAACTGGACATGCAGGTTCTCTTCAACTATCCTAGTTCTATTGTTGAATACTCTAAATGCTTTACTATTGATTGAGTACCCAACAAAGAATACTTCATCAGCCTTTCCATCAAACTTTCCTATGTGATCTATGGTATTAAAAATTGTAACAGGACACCCAAATGGTCTCATAAAGCCTAAAGCTGGTTTTCTTCTCAAAAAAAGTTCATAAGGGGTCTTGTTATGAGGCTTAGTTACTAATACCTTATTTTGCACATAACAAGCATCATTAACTACTTCAGCCCAAAAAGTAGTAGGTAGCTTAGAATCAACTAGCATTATCCTAGCAACCTCAATTAGTGTTCTATTTTTCCTCTCAGCTACTCCATTTTGTTGAGGAGTTCCAGCTACACTAAATTCTCTTTTAATACCTTGTTCTCATTACACAGAACATGATTCATCTCCTATTCCTTGTACCCAATTCCATTGTCACATCTAATTACCTTATCACCTTTGGCATCTATATAGCGATTTTTCTATCTCTAGTTATAAAGGACTTAAGTATGCCACTAGTCTCATCCTTAGTAGCTAGAAAGAAACCCAACTAAACCTACTATAATCATCTCTGACAACTAGGCAATATATCTTTTTCATTAAGCTTCTTACAAATGTTAGACAAAATAAATCCGTGTGCAACATATGTCAAATGTTTAGGCTGATTGAACTTACTGATTTCGAGGAACTTACTAGAAGTTCCCTTTTGCCTTTCCCTTTTGACAACAACACAGGTTATGATTATTTTATCAAAAGCGTTTTGAAGGTAAACCTCTTACAAGATTTCCCTTAACTAGTTTATTCATAGTTTTGAAATTTGGCGATGTGTCTAAGACTCCTATGCCCAAAGATTGATTCACAGATGTGGCTTATTAAAAGAGACAAGTTAAATAACTTCTTAGAACCATATAGACTTTTAAATCAACACTTTATCCCCATATTTTACATCTATCTCGCGCAAATTTAGTAAACACAACATGTCTTTTACATTAGTTAAACTTAATAGTTTTGGAGATAAACAAAACATTCCAAGGTGTTCTATTAAAGAGAACACTATTCTTTTTGTCACACATTTGTGAGACACTAAAGAGATTAAACTATAACTCTCTCACAAAATACATATTCTCAAAATCTAAATTACCAGTTTTGATTGTACCTCTGCCTGTGATTTTCCCTCTTTTAGGGTTACCTCCAAAGGCAACATATCCTCCACCAATTTCTTCAAAGTCGGTAAGATAGGACATGTTCCCTGTTAGGTGCCTTGAGCATCCACTGTCAATCACACCTTGATCCTCTAAATCTTGCTGTGGATTTCCCTGCACATAAGGTAAGAAAATTAGTCTCTTTTGGGGACCCAAACCATCACTAACTTGGATATGCCTTTGTTGATCCCAATCCTTGATCGATTCCTTAGGTTGTCTAAGGTTAAATTACCTTGGATAAATCCAAAATAACTTGTTGTAGAAACTTGATAAGTATATCTACTAAGTGTATGCGTAATCTACACCTTAATTACCTGAATAATTAAGAATAAAACAATAATCTTGAACAAACAAAGATATAACCAAACGCTCCAATATTATTAGATCAATAATACGAGTACTCTTCACTAGTACTAGGGTTTACAACCTTAAAGCTTTTCTTTGAATCGACTTGACAACGATGGAAACTAATATTTAAAACTGATGTGCTCTTTAACTAATGCCCTAGAAGCCTCCTTTTATAGTCTAAGGAGTCCTAGTCGGCTTTACAATACAATTCTTAAGATATCTTTAATCTTTTCTAAACAAAAATGTAATCCTTTAAATAAAATGACATACTGCATATCTTTGTACTAAATGACTCAATACTTATCTTCACAAGTAGATCTTGTTCTCCAAATAATCTCTTATTATCTCTTTAATTTCAGTCTTTATCACTCTTGACTGTAGACAGGAAGAGTCTTCAAGCAAGTTGTATAATCCAATAGTGTAATCCAACAGTTTGTAATCTTTCACCAGCAGCACTAATAAACATTAAGAATGTATAACATCTAGTACTAGCAGTACTAATTATAAAACTAACAGTAGTAACATGTAACTAAGCAGGTCTTAACAATTACTACTCAAGGCTATCACTAACTACTTAGCTTATATTTTAGTCTTCAACACTGAGCAGTCTTAACTTCAACTAACAGAACAGCAGTAACTTTATGCAAATCAAGTACTAATTATACTAAACACAGTAGATAACTAGCAGTTGGTAATATTATACTACCAGATATCACAAACTACATAGCATAATTTCATTATGTACCTTGAAGCATAAGTAACTTCTAGAATCTATATCTTTTAAAAGCGTTCCCAACAATCCTCCCCTAACACGTTTAGTGTTTTATCTTCAGAATCTTCAAGTTTCTTCTTTAAAAGTCTTCATTAACTTTTTTGCTGCTTTATCATAAGCTTTAGCACTTGATAGCACATCTCATTAAGATGATCATTTTGAAGTTTCATGTTTAGCATATTGGTGATGGTTATTGGTATGAGGGGATATCTCTTTTCAACCAATATAAAAATGTAGACATTTTCAAACCTTAAAACAAAGTGGACTCCAGATTGAATCAAGAACTTCCAAATGGACACCCTATATCCTCTATAAATTTCTCCATAACATCACTCATAAATACCTAGGTGTTGTACCTCACTGCGATATCTTATGTCAGGTTCAAACATGACCTTTCTAAATCCCCCACAACACTCTTTAAGGGATCATCATTAGCCTTATATCACCATGCATGTTGTTTGACTAACTTCCCAAAAGTCAACAAAATCTTCTTTGTCAATGCCTAAAGCATTCTAATCATTGAATAATAACTCTTGGAGTATTTTCTTCCCCATCTGCTCTTATCAACTGATAATGACCATTATTCCTTCTTTAAGAAGCTTGTAATCAATAATCACTGGTGGTTTGGTAGCAAGTGGTATAACATCAATTGCTATATATTTATCCTTTTTAATCACCAAATACTTCTTCAGCTCAGCTTCATCATCTTCTTCAACTTCATATAACTTCGTTTTGCCTTTCCAAAATCTCTTAGCTTTTATCTTTTGAGGATACTTGTGCACGTTGTTCTTCCGCTGCTCTTTATTCCACACAAGCCAATCTTTCTCTTTCTCAGCTACTGGCTTTAAGTTTTCTCCTCAACTACCTTCTAACCCTACACTTTTCAATTAACTGTCTATCTGTACCTTCATATGAACCCACAGCGCACAAAGGTATTCTACCCCTCTTATTTCCTTGTCAAACAAGCTTTTGCGTGAATATCTCAACAAAACTCTATCCCTTAGCTATTATGCATTTGTATCACACCTATGTGCTTAGATAGTAACATTTGAGTTCTCTTTTGTGCATTGGTAGGAGGTCGTTTCTCTTTTCTTGTGGCTCAGAGTGCAGCAATAAATGTATTCTTTATTGTCTTCGGATTCGGTGTATTTATAAATAGGCGTTTTCCATTTTCCTCAACAGTCTAATCACTTCCTCTCTTTTCTCTTGATGGATAAGTCCTCCAGCCAGCAACTCTAACCAGCCTCCATCATAGCTCTGATCGTATATCACCCACATCGACTCAATGAATGCGTAAGTTGGCTTCTTCTCTATTTTCATTTGGCGCCCGCTTTTCTTCATGCTATTAATTCAACTCTAAACTAGCTTTAATATACTCCTTTCTTTTGTTTCATCAAGAATAGATTACGCGATTTTTTTCTTTCTTAAAACAAAGACTTCAGGCTCAATCATAATACCTTTCCTTTCATGTCTTTGAAATTGAAGGTTTAGCCCTCAATTGTTGAGCTTTTAACGTCACTTGGTTCTCACAAGTACTAAACTACCCCGTACCCTTACAGAGCCCCTTATGGTACTGTGGTGTAGATATATCGGCATCAATTATACGATTCATCTCGAGTCATTGATTTGTAGGCAAGCACGTAGTATATCTCTCCAAAACATTTATGAGGCATCCCTATACATCAAGTGAGCTTCTACCCTACCAATTGCGATCTAAATATAAGTGTCAAAGCCAACAGTAATTCTCCATACCAAAGCTCTCAAGCCCTCTTCACTACATCGAAACACCACTACCTTCTCACGCAACTCAATACGTAGCCGACTCACCATTAATTATCCCCCAAAAATGTAGATCGCTAAACCTACAGCGCTTAGTACTTGATCGTCTGTTCATACTATTCACGACCAACATGGGCTTCTCCACAGACATCTCATCAGTCACTATCTAAAAACTGAACTCTAAGTATTACGACCCCTCACTTTCACCATCGCTGTCTTTCTTAGCACAACCATCACCGATTTCAACATATCGCCAACATCCACGTCTCTACGCCACACGTCACAAAATAAGCCTCTACCAACCCAGAGCCTGCACCTCTCACACACATAACACATACACCTACCTATCACCCAACATCTAATACTCGCAATCTCACTCCAAAACGCCACCTCTTCGCATTCCTGATCATTCCCACAGAGGACCAACTCTCCCGCTAGAACCATACCAACTTCATTAGAGAGATCTCACTCTTCAACCTAATTAGTGATATCTGGACTTCTTTTTCTTCCTTTCCCAACCACTGGAACCTCTTCTTCAAAAGCCAGCAACTCTTAGTTTTGCTTGAGCATCATATTGCTCTCTTTTTCTCTAATGATATCAAGAAAACCCGTGTTTTGCAATTTGGTACATAAAACCATCAAATCATTAGTTGCAATGCTATCAGCTCACTACTAGTTGTGGATCATTCTGAGGCGAAGGTTGGGAACACTTTCCTCAGTGGGCCTCTGTACACATCTTGAGGAACCTCTGCCCTACCTTGGTTAATGAGCTTTAATTACACATACCTTTGACCATTAAAAACAAGCTAAAATGACCAAAAACGTACCAAAAATACTTTGTATTTGTATGTTTGCATTTATATTGTGCAGGAAACGGATATCCGACAAAAGGACGAAAAACCAAGCAAAAACGGACAAAACCGAGCACGGAATGGAAAAGCGTGGAAAAGACAAAGTCAAATCGAAGCCAAAGACCAAAAAGTCAACAAAAGTCAACAGTCAAAGTCAAGCCGACATCGAAGAATACTTAATGGGTCAAACCCGCACCCATCTAATGGGCCGGATAAGCCCATTAGTATAAATGAAGACTTAAGGCCCATTTAATTTACATAAGCCCAAAACCCTTTCAAAAAGCCCAAGGGCTCATACTGCCAATACACCAAAGATATACCACAAGGGCCACATCTGCCAACTGTCCAAACTTGTACCATACAAGGACTGTCCATGTAATAAACCTTATAACCCTGAAGGGGCAAACTTGCCTAATCCCAAAACTTCCCCCCCCCCACAAGGACCTTTCTTGCAATGAAGTTATAAAGGTTGAGGGGCCACTATTGCCAAATCCACAAACCCACTTATAAACTCAAATGCGTATACTGTATATCTTCTTGGTCTCAGGGTATTCACCTGCCCTAAACACATAACAACCCCAAACCCCGACCCATCTTCAAAAAGCCTTCGTTGACTCACCACAATACTCCAAACCCGTCACTAACATAAACCACCAATCCTACCCTACATTTCGCAAAGTCCACGCGTGGCAATCAGGGTCTTACATTCGATCAATGGTTGTGATTTATTGATTGGGCAACACTCAAGATTGAGAGGCATCTCCGCTACCTTGGCACTATTCACTGTCTCTGCGACAGCTCTACTTGACTAATTGATTCTATATAAGCTACACCATTGTCAATACGACTTCGCCTATTGAGTTGCGTGCAGACACAACGAGAGTATTTTTTTTTAAGAATAATGAGACCTTGATTCCTCTCACATAATGTTTTCAAAGGGCCTCCTAAACTCATCATTCTTACCTCACCCTTTGAGTTCCTAATTTACACTACATGCACAAATCAAAGCCACCCTACGAAACATTCATAAGACTAGTAACCTTCAGTTTTAAACTTTTTATGTACTTGTAATTTTTAAGTTTAATGAAAATTCAGATCATTTTTTAAAGTGTAGTGCGTTCCAAGTTTTTTTTAGATATTACGTTTCTTTTATTTAAGTTCACTTATTTGATTCATATAAGTTCTCAAGTTCAGCAACATTAAAACAAGGTCTTTAAACTTTAATACAAAAAAAGATAAAGACCAAAAAGAAATGAAAAAGACGAGTGCTGAATTTAAGCTTTATGGATGAATAAAGCAGAAATGGATGGCTCAATGGGTTCTTAGTAAAAGCTTATTATAAGCTTGGGTAGATTAAGCATTATTTAGGTTTATAAAACTCCTGTATTGAGCAACGGAGTCAGAGGTACATTTCTTTTTTAAATTTTTGCTTTTTATTTACAGTACATAGCTTAATTTAGTTGTTTATTTCTTTGCTTATTTTGATTCCTTACATGTTTCTATGCTTATTTCTCTGCCTTTTATGCTCGTGTGTTATTTTCAATGCCTTTGTTTGTGATATCTGCCAAATTCTCTTATTTATAAGTTGCTATGTTATCATCTTGCTATTGTACTATTGAGGCTTATTCTTTTTTTGCTTGCTAAACTTCGCTTATTTTTGTGATCCATTAGACTTGGACTTATTGGTCATATTTATATAAATAAGCTAAGACTTAAATCTCCTTAAATCAACTTAAAATTGAACTTTGTCAAAGGCTAAAGGGGAGTTTGGCCGAGCAAAAGAGGGTAAAACGGGTCTTATGAAGGTTAAAAACATCAATATATGGGTCATGGTCACAATTGGCAAGCTGTTTATTGATTTTAAGCTGTTTTTTAAAATGTTTGGAAGGTGTCTTTTGAATCTGTTTGATTTATGACATTAATTACTTAAGATTATCTTTCTAAAATTGTACTCAAGCGTCAATTAAGGTCTCTATAATATTACCAAACAATCTATATTTTATAATATAACTTCAAGTCCCGAAAACCGTATCTGCACTCTGTTATTTTAAATCCCCATGTATATACACTCAAGGCATAAATTTACACTGATTTTTTAGTTTCACGCGCGCAAAATATTTGTTCACATAGTCCTATCTTTGATAGCTTATGTCATATGTTATAACTTATTTTTGAGTTTTGAGCTTATTTCAAACTACTTTTCATCCCTTTTAAAACTGTTAATGCTCCCCTGGTGCTAGAAGCCAATTTCAAGCCAATTTTTCCTTGCTTATATGAAAGTGGTTTAGAGTCTTCAAGCTTTTCTGTGCTATTGCTTAGAAAGCCAATAATCTCTTTTTATTAAAATGCCCCTCATAATCTCAACACACTATATCTCTTGGTAATCTTTTGCGACGATGCGTTCCTATAGAAAGTAAAGCGCACAAATTAGGACAAAACTGCTTCATCACTCTGTTATGTATCTAAGTCACTACATTACCGCATAGTTTAACTAAGACTGCTTCCCTAATTATTTGCATATAATTCCCAATTCCAGTCGTATTTATGTGCTATTTCTATTGATGTTTTGTCTCTTGACTCTTTTACAGCTCATGCTTATTAAGATAAGCTTGTTTCCCTTGGTTTCGCTTCTATTGTTTCTGCTCTTGCTTTGATTGTGTGCTTAAGTCAAACAAAGAAAAACAAAAATAATTCCCTTGTGATAGACACTAGCGACCCTCGTTAGAGCCCTTAAGCAATCTACGCTATGTTTGAGTGAGCTTTAAAATATGTGGCTATCTAAATTTAGCCGTTTCATAGCCATCTAATTGTGATAGATTATATTCTGTATTGACTTATTTAGCTATATATATTAGTTCTCCTCCTTTCAGTAAGTCTGTTAGTGCTTACATATCCTTTCTGCACTTTGCATTGCGATATTTTTTGCTAAATCTCTAAAGAAAAAGTCATCTCTGTTCATACACAGAGCCAATCTATTATCCACACCACAACAGCCATAAAGAACACATTTCACAACTCTCTGTACAAGATCTTTATCTAAGGCCTTTCTCAGCTTTATTATATTCACTTTCTCAAAAAGTTGTAGTTAGAAAATGTTTAGCTTCATTGTGTTTTAATTAAAGTTTCTTAGTAAATAAAAACAAATATATACACAGATACTATGTATGTGCCACTAAAAAAAAGCTGTCGAGTGTGCGACTCCGAACCCCTCCCCACTCGTTTCAAAAGGCACACGACACTTAATACACCATCCCACGCTCACCGAAAAACCCCGGCACGGGCTATCCGTTAAAGTTTGAAGCAAAGTTAAATCTTTTACATGCCCTTGTTAGCTCCAATAAGCCAAAGCCCTTTTAGCTTTTTCTCGGGGCTAATTATAAGCCCCATTCCAGCTATTTTAAATTTTCGTAGGTTAAGCTCACTTTAGCATTCTGTATTTTTTGAAATTTTTTATAAAATTGTTTAGTATTTTTAAATCTATTTATATTCATCTAAATCGTTTTAAATTCATATTAATTTAAAAATAAAAATAAATTTTTTTTCTTTTTTTAGAAAATTTTCTTTATCATTTTCACATAGGAAAAAATAGAAATAGTTATCGGTAGGGTCGTTTTGCAAATCGTACTTGTTTTAAAGACGGGATTTACCCCCGTTTTTTGTTTTTTTCCATTTTAACAGCTCGTTATAAACATATCGTTTTTTCTGTCTAAATTTTTCATTCCTTCATTATGAGTCCCCTAGAGAAGATTAGAAGTATAAAATCTCTTTGTAGGAGTTAAATTTTTAAGATTTTAGGTTTCCATTTGGACCCCTTTTGTTCGGGATTTTGCTCTCGCTTTTCAG
Source organism: Tanacetum coccineum (assembly GCA_026074375.1). Lineage (NCBI taxonomy): Eukaryota > Viridiplantae > Streptophyta > Magnoliopsida > Asterales > Asteraceae > Tanacetum > Tanacetum coccineum. The sequence goes on from BQNB010044527.1 coordinate 14,799, forward strand.
TTTAAATTTCGTAATTATTTAGGTTTTTCTCATCGTTTTTGCTTATAATTGATTAATTTAGCTTCTAAACTCCAAATCATTAATCTATTTCAAACTCCAATTTTTCTTGACTGTATCGATTTTAAACACAAGCCTCCGTTGGGGAAAACGACCCGGGAAATTCTATACTACTATCTCAGGTTTCATTGATTGTTTTTTAGATATACTTATTATATATATTTTGATTATACATTATAAATAAAAAGGTCTAGTTTAAAACTTTATTAATCCACTCCTTTCCTCTGATCTTCTTAGATGTTCGTTTCTTCTTGGGTTGAGAGGATGTAGATGTTGATTAATATTGGGTATTTGAGTGGAATCATTAGATATCTGAATCCTCCAACTTCCACTTCTTCATAAGCATGAACCATCATAGTATAAAATAAGGGTGTGATTCTCCCAAATAAATCCTTTCCAACTCTCATCATATTAGCAAAAACTTTCTTTATTGAAAAGGATTTAACAAAATCTCTTATGAAGTTTGACAAATCAAAAATAAAAAAAAATAAAAAACTCCAAGTTGGTTAATTAATGAAAACTTGTAGAAAACGTGGATACATCAAGAATTTGACTCATCCATCTAAGTGTTTCACCATAGCATCAAAAGTGTACTTAGACAGATTAAACTTCTGATTTGTTACCAAAAGAAGCCATTGAACAACTTAACTCATTCCATGCAGTGGATTTGTCACTTAGGCATTGTGTAATAGTGTGAATGAAATACTTCCACTGTAGAGAGAAGAAAGCTTTATAAAAAGTAAACTTTTGAGAAAGGCTCTTTCATAACACCCTATACGGCCAAGTTTCATCACAAATAGTAGAGAAGTTGGCGACAATCAAATACTTCTCATCATCCAAGTAAAGATAACTCTAAGCTTGACTTTCCGTAAGGATAAAACCCAACCCTCCTTTATTATCAACTAGGGCTTGTAACTGACTCACTACCTTTAAACGATTGTACCTTTTAGCGAGTTGCCACAAATTGTTCAATACAAGATGTGTATGATGATTAGATAGACTGTTAAGCATAATGAACACAACATTGCTTTCCAGTAAATCAATACTCTCCTGCAAACCAGTCACTCTCTACAGGTTATCCAACAACGCAACCACATTGAGGCGTTTTTAGCAAATTTAGGGCTTGACATAATGATGATTTGATGATCAATGAGAATGAAAATTGAGTTATAGGGTTTATGGTGGGTAGAGTGATTGAATGAATGAAATCGAATAAAGAAGTAATGAAACCCATAATCATAGTATTTATAAAAACACCACCCTCAGCCAGCAAGGAACTTGAACTGGCAACTATTAACATAATGTCAAACAGCATTAACTAAACACTAACGTCATACAGCTTAGCAACATTAATGTATCACTAGCATTAAAAACTGTAAGCTTAGACAGTCTATTATTTCAATACAGTGAACCAGTAATTACCTAAATTTCATCCAAAAAGCAAATTTTCATCATCAAATTTGATCTCACATCGGAAGCACTTTTTCTGTTTTATGCTCACATTATCTCTCAATTCTTTTTGCTCACATAATCACTCATTTCTGTTTTTATGCACACATCTCTCTTTCTATTTTTAAGCTCACTTAATCTCTCATTTCTTTTGGCTTACCAAAAACACTTCTTTCCGTGTTTTTTTTATTGACAATTGTGTACAAAATTCCATCAATTTCCAATAGTTTTCATACTGTCCTTCTTCCCACTTCCCAAGTGTTAACCTCTTAGAGAGGTGGATCATTGGGACTGTTTAGAAGTAATCTCAATACCTAGTTTGACGAATCCATTCCCCAATAGTGGTATCTGGTAACCCAATGGGACCACTACCGGAATCAATTCCCTAAGGAGTTAAATTCATTAATGTTGCCATGGCTAATTGGTCTTATCTGATGTAACCACTGTCCTGGCTTCTGCTATCATAAGCTAGAAGCAGTAATGGCAGCCCAGTTTCCCTTCTTGTCACTATACTCCTATCACATAGCCTCATCACCAACCTTGTCAGGGGGACCCAACTAGACGAGGTATGTTGGGTCCCACTCTCTTTTGACAGCCCTCAGATGTTTTTGATTCTTTTGAACATACTTTTATATAAACACATCCTTTCATCATGAATTTGGTTGTATAAATGAAGTAGCCTTCCTCCAACAATGCTTCAAAGAAAAAGAATTTGGTGAACATTTGTAACTTGGCGCCGATAGTCATCTCAATCACATTTAACTTTGCTGAAACTAGTTAATTTTTTGCCTAGCAGTATTAATAGAAGTCTAACATAATTAACTCTGTCTTCGATAATTATACAACACTAAGCCTCTAATTCATACCACGCAACCACTAGAAAAAGACTAGATAGACATGGGAGAATTCACGAGGATCCATATTTATGCATAACCCATGAATAAAAGTTAAAAACTGTGAACCAAGATCATTAACTTTCTCTCAACCATTACTTCAAAGGTGAAGCATTCAACATCAGGTATTCAATATGCTTTACCTGCAGATGTTAGTCCATAGCCAAAAATACAAAATCCAAAGTATTTTCTTCTTGACAGCATTAAGTATGACTAACAGTTTTAACAAGCAGTCTTAAGTATAACTAGCAGTTTTAATTATACTTAGCAGTACTAATTGATAAGTCTAACAGTATTAATCCTTTACAAAACTTTTACAAAAACATAAAGAGATATAGACATTTAAGGATTAAGCATTCCAATACTTGAGACCAAGTACTGAAATCTTCCTGCATCAAAACCTTTTGTAAGAAGATCTGCAACATTATAATCAGTATGAATTTTAACCATTTGTATTAACTTTTTAGCATTGCAATCTCTTATAAAATGATGCCTAATCTCTATATGTTTTGTTTTAGAATGTTGAACAAGATTTTCAATAATGCAGATAGTACTGTTATTGTCAATATTAATGACAGTATTCATGAAATTGTACCCATAATCCAGCAATTGGTTTTGAATCCAGAGTACTTGTCCACAGCAACTAGCAGCAGCCACATATTCAGCTTCAGTTGTAGAAGTGGCAACCACAGTTTGCTTCTTACACTGCCAAGATATCAACCTATTTCCCAAAAGCTGAACAACCTCTCAGTTTAGACTTTCCAATCTTGAGTTGCCTTATAAGCATAGTCACTATCAGTATAAGCAACTAGTTCAAATAGAGAATCCCTAGAATACCAAAGGCCTAAAGTTGGTTTGCCTTTCAAATATCTAAAAATTCTTTTGACTGCTAAAAGATGTGATGTCTTTGGAGTAACTTGAAATCTGGCACATGCACATACTGCAAACATGATATCTGGCCTAGATGTTGTGAGATACATCAAAGACCCAATCATAGATCTATAGAGATGTACATCAACATCATCAGCATCTCCATCTTTGACTAAGGGCTTTTCCCACAATCAACTCACTAGGAGTTGAAGCAGACTTCATCACAACAGTGTAGATTGATTTCTCAAAATCTCAGAGCTAGCATATTTATCCTGACTGATAAAACTAATACATCTTTCCTTCTGTTTAACTTGTAGATCCTAGAAAGAAAGTAAAGATCTCCTATAAAACTTCAATCTGAAACTTATCCTTCATGATCTTCTCAATAAATCCAGATACATACTCCTGCTTGTTTATAGAGCCAAAAAGATGACCATCAACATAGACCTGTACAAGCAAAATATCTCCTTTTTGCTTCTTGATAAATAATGTCTGATCTATCTTGACTCTTTTAAACCCATTGCCCAATAGATAGTTAGCCAAAGTTTCATACCATGCTCTTGGTGCTTGATGCAAACCATAAAGTGCCTTAACCACTTTGTAAACTTTGTCTGGATGGTCAAGATCTTTAAATCCTGGTAGGTATGAGATAACATAGACATCATCTTACTAGTTCCATAAAAGAAATCAAACATTTATAGAGATAACGATCGATTAATAGTTCCGGGTGATCTTTACATCCATTTGATATACCAGAAAACCAATAAAAGAAGCATAGGCCAAAAACAATCTTATTGCCTCAATCTTGATAAAACTAAAACATGTGATAGTTCTTAGGATCATTTATAGCTCGAGGTTGTTTAGACCTCATCTAGGATCATGATAACAAAGACCATAACATGCAACAGAATAAGAACAAATCAAAGTTATCATAACAAGGTTTTTCTTTATTAACACTCTAAGCCCCAATATTATTTGATCAGAATAATACGGTTACATCAATGAACTATAACAGGATCAAGTTACCTTGACCTTGAGGCTAAACACTAAACACTAGACGTCTACATTTTCCCTTGGGATACACACACACACACATGTTTTTCTGTGTACCTTTGAACTACACGCCTAGGACCTCCTTTTATAACATAAGGAGTCCAAGACTTACAAAGGAAGATAAACATTAGACAAATAAATCTTTTAAACATTTAGGAATATCTTCTGTTATCTTTATCTTCTTAAGGAGATCTTCCAGAATCTTCATCTTTTGTAGAATTCCATCTACCCGACTTAGACCCTTGTGTTTCATTCTTTTATTTATTTTGTCTCATCAAATTTCCCAACAATCTTCCCCTATTTGATGATGACAAAACAAATAAATAGTCGTGTACAAACGTCCCCTGGAATAGAGAAGTTGAGATGTAAACATCTCCCTGAACGAAACAAACTTCCCTTTAAGTAGATTTCCTTTGTACCATGTCACACCAAAGATCTATAAGTTGCCAAATGTACCTATTAACGCCTTCTTCCCCTTTTTGTCACAATTAAATAGGGGACTTTAAGTAGATGCAATTTTGATTTTGACCACCACCAACCACTATCACACTTCTAATACAGCCTTCCAACGACTCAAATTACCCTCTATGACGTGCCTTAAGATAAATGAACTTGAGCAGTAGAAACATAAACTAGCAGTAGTAATAATGACTTACAGTAGTAAAAACCTTCACCTTATGTGGTGCATGTAAATGGTTTAACACGAAATAATATGCTTCCCCTTAAATCAATTTGTTAACCATTTCTTGAATCTTCAATTCTGTAAGCTCTATGTATTTGATCACTTGGAAGAAGAAAAACTAAGTATAACCAACTGATGCTGAGTAGAACAACCAAACTGTGTCTTCTAATCATGTACAATCCTAGTGGACTTACAAACTTTATAAAAAAAAATGAGAAAAATAAGTAGATCGCAACCTCTTTATCAATATCCTCATCTTTAATGAGACACTAAGCACTATAATGTAACTCCTTTAAGTGATAGCAAAAACCTATTGCTAGATTTGACAAGTCTTTGTCACAACATTTTAAACACTAACAAGTTATCTCCCCGCCTATAAGATATAATATGGAACACACACCTAATTAAATACCACTTCACCATCAACTAAGTGATAAATAACCATCTTCATAATTAATTAATCCAATAATACTAGCCTTTAAACTTTTAAGAACATGTAAAATCATAAACTCTTCCAAACAGTAGAAACCAAAACCAAACCATTCTGTTTATCCGAGAACCTAAAACATGTGCATCATCTGATATCGGATACTACTAGCAGCATAAACCATTCAATCCCGAGTAGTATTAACTACCAAAAGAAGCTTAGCAATATTAACTGCTATATGCTAGCAGTACAAACATCCAACAAAGCCAACAATATTAACTAACTCCTTTTACCCTGGCAGTAGTAATACTCATAAAACAAACTTGGCAGTACTAACCTTATTCAAGAAGTACTAATGAATACAAACAGTAGTAAATATAGTCTGGCAGTATAAATATATATGAGCAGTAGTAACATGTAATCGGGCAGTACTATTCAGACCATACTTTCAGCCCATGTTATATTGTTAAGTCATGACCTACCATAAAGATGATATAACCAGATTTAAAACAGATACCAGTCCCAATGACATATCATTGTATACCCTAATCACCAAAAATAAGCAGTTACCAATTCATTCACAACTGCCTCTTTTCATTCTGCGAATCAAAGCCCAAAACAGATTGAACTTAAACACTAAAAGTTAGGGTTTCAATATCTGCTATACAAAAATCAAAATAGATTCATGATTAAACCCGTGATCACCAAACCATATACATACCTACTGTTTCTTTTTCTTATCGCCGCCTGCTGCTTCTTCTCTTTAAAATACATATCAGAAAACATACCAACCTAAATAGCATAAATACAAGAAGATCATTAGGGTCGTTACCATTTAAACATACACCTTCAATAACAGATTTGCTGTTGTTGTTGATTCTGATGGTCAAGATAGAAAATCTACCTGCTGCAGTCAGGATATGATCATCTCCAATGAACAAACATCTTTAACGCACCATAACAATATTATTATTAAGCGACTATTAACCATCTACCTGCTGCTACAAACGATTTCTCAAAAAAAAAACAACCCTCTTTGTATCTTCTTTGAAGTCGTGTACTGTAAACCATAGTTTCTGTTCTTTGAATTAGGGTTTGTGAAAAACCCTTGTTTTTCCAAATTCACCTACTATTGCAAAAAAAATAAACACGAACAAAAACCTTGTGATCCTAGATCGAGAGCCCCTGTGGCTTTGATACCACCTGATAGAACTAAAACACGTGATAGTTCTTAGGATCATTTATAGCTCGAGGTTGTTTAGACCTCATCTAGGTCTGATACCAAGACCGAACAAGGCAGGAAAATAAGACAAATCAAACTTATCATAACAAGATTTTTCTTTATTAACACTCTAAGCCCCAATATTATTTGATTAGAATAATACGGTTACATCAATGAACTGTAACAGGATCAAGTTACCTTGACCTTGACGCTAAACACTAAATACCAGACGTCTAAATTTTCCCTTGGGATACACACACACACGTTTTTTTGTGTACCTTTGAACTACACGTCTGGGACCTCCTTTTATAACATAAAGAGTCCAAGACTTACAAAGGAAGATAAACATTAGACAAATAAATCTTTTAAACATTTAAGGAATATCTTCTGTTTATCTTTATCTTTTTTAGGAGATCTTCCATAATCTTCATCTTTTTGTAGAATTCATCAACCCTACCTAGAACTTCTCCACAAATACTCTGATACAATTTAGAACCCCAACCTTGATCAATTCCTTAGTTGTCTAAGGTTAAATTACCTTGGATAATCTAAAATAACTAATGTAAGAAACTTAGTAGTATACTAAAGTGTATGCGAAATCTACACCTAAATACCTTTCTTCTGTCTATGACCCTGTGCAACTAACCTTGCTTTGTTCCTAATCACAAGTTCCCGCATTCATCTTTCTTGTTATTCCTAAAGAACCCCATTTTGTCCAACGGCCCTTACTTTCTATTAGGCAGATCTATAAAGTATCCAAACCTGTTAAAGTTTGAAATTTTTGGCAGAATTCTTTCTGCATATGCATTCAACCCAGGATGAATCAAGAATAGAGCTTTTACAAAGCTTGTTGTTTAATCTATAATCTATGATAGGTAAACAATCATATAAACAATATTCAGGGTATCATGAGTTTCGTTCATATACATCATTTAGAAAACCCTATTCAAGAAGTAGGTTGTCATTCTTCTTGTCTGAATAATGACGGTCACATCACCTAATGACATATCAATTAGGTGATCTTTAAGAAATTCTTGTATTGGGAAGTGTTGGAACTGTATAGGAATTTGTGATGTTCCCCAAATCAACTTCTGGTTCATCTTCATCACTGAAGAACTCAATATGAGTGGCTTCAAGTGTATGGCTAACCTCTCATGGTTTAACATGTCTTTAGGCTATATCACTCATTTGAACTAGCAGTATTAACTGATGGGCCAATAGCATTAAGTTTAAGACTACCAGTATTAACATCAAGACTGGCAGTATTAACATGTTTCCCAGCAGCATTAACATCTTTAGTACTGCTATCATCTCCAAACTTATCTTGTTCAACATTCTCATTATTTGGACCATCTTCAACCTCCTTTGACATCATCAGCAATTTTTGGTTCACCACCATATATCAACATCCTTGGTAGGTGAATCAAAGTATAAAGTATCTTTCCAAATTGGCATCACAATGCAATCTTGACTGATTTCTTCTGATGTACCTGCAGAGTCATTAGAAATTATACCTGCAGTAACTGGTACATAGTTCATAGATTGGGTTAGAGAATCAATGTCAAAGAACCATTTTGGACCATTCCCTTCTAATCATAGGCTTATTCTCTAAAAACCCAATATGCAAGTTTCTTCTACCACTCCTGGTTCAGTGGTTGTATACCCTAAAAGGCTTTTTACTACTCAAGAATATCCTACAAAGTACCATCATTACTTTTGCATCGAAACATTCCTATAACTGTACTATAATAATTAAGAATATGTAACACAATGGCAACAAATGGTCTCATAAATACTAGAGCTGGTTAAACCTCTAAAAAGTTCATAAGGTGTCTTGTTATGAGCTTGAACTATTAAGACCCTGTTTTTGTACATGAGCAAGCAGAGAAAACTGCTTTGGCCCAAAATGTGTAGGATAACTTAGAGTCAACTAACATGTTCTACACTCATTAGTGTCCTATACCCTTCTTTCCTCGGCTACCCATTTTGCTGAGAGTCCTGCTACACATATTCTCTCTTATTAACCTTTTCTCATTTCTCTGCAAAAATCATTCATAACTTTATTCTTAAATTATGTTCCATTATCACTTCTGATTATTTTCACTTTCTTATCCACTAGGTTTTCTATTTCTTTGATAAAGTTCTTAAGGATCTCACTTGTTTCATCCTTAGTTGCTAAAAAGAAAACCCATGAAAACCTACTGTAATCATCAGTGACTACTAAGCAATACTCTAGGCATTAAGCTACCACAAAGTTTGGATCCAAACAAATCCATATTAGCATAAACAGAAAGGTTTGGTATGGATTTAGAGAACTTTGACTTACAAGAAGCTCCGTGTTGCTTCCCTTTAAGACAAGCAACACAAGTTTTGTCATTTTCAAAACATTTTGTAGGCAATCCTTTTACAAGATTATCCTTGACAAGCTTATTTATGTTTTTAAAATTAATATGACCAAGTCTTATGTGCCAGAGCATTGATTCATCTAATGTAGCCTTTGCAACAAGACAAGTCAAACTCTCTTTAGGAACAATGTTCTTCATATCATAATGTACAAATTTTCTTTCTATGATTTTAAAAAGTATCTTATTTTCCACGAGGCAACTTAAAATTTGAGATAAGACAAGAACATTCAGTGTTAGTTTAAAAATGACAGTAGTTCTTTTTGTCACACATCTGTGAGACACTAAAAAGATTGAATTTTAACTCATTGACAAAGTATATATCTTCAAAATCAAGACTATTAGTTTTAAGTGTTCCTTTACCAGTAATTCTTCCACTATATGTACCTCCTCTAAATGCAACATAACCTCCATCAAATTCCTTGAAATCTGAGTGATAAGCTATGTTCCCAGTCATGTGCCTTGAGCATCCACTGTCAAAAAATCCTTTATCATCATGTTATGGCTTGCCCTGCACATAAAGAATAAGGAAATTAGATTCCCAATGGGGACCCCAAGCCATACTAACTTGGATATCTGCCTCGTGCATCAATGTAGTTGTGTCTTTTAAAAGCAAGATATGCACCATTTAGGTTTGTAGGTCCTCCAACCCAATATGCGAAGGACTTTATGAATTATTTACCCCTTTTACCCTAACAACATTAACTTGTCCTGTAAAGACTTGCGTAATTAACATGCATTAAGGCTCCAGTATAATAGTGTCTCTTTGCTGCATGCACAGATCGTTTAGTTAATGTTGTTTGCTTATAAAAGGGCCTCTTAGCAGTTGATTGTGCTTGTTTAGAAAAATGTGTCATTGATTTAGCATTATGAACTGCTATTTTGGGGTGAGCAATATTAACTGGCCTAACATTATTAAGTGCTGTGAGGCCAGTTTTCAACAAAACTGCTATTAGAGACATATTCCTGTGTACACTAGGGTGTGTGGTTTTGCAACCACCCTATATTAATTATTTCTAGATACTATGCCTTTCTTTGATGGTTAATCACAATTAATCTACAAAATTATTAAAACTACCACATATAAAGCAAGCCTCGTTATACTTTACAAAATCTATTCCTATTTGACTGGATTTTTATTTCCTTCAACTAGGGAAAAGATTTTTTGTAAAGTACTAACAATGCTGCTTTAAATGTGGAAGTTTAATCATTTGTAGATTAATTGTGATAACCATCAAAGAAAAGGCATAGTATCTAGAAATAATTACAATAGGGTGGATGCCAAAACCACACACCCTAGTGTACACATGAATATGTCTCCAAAAGCAGTTTTGTTGAAAACTGGCCTCACACCACTTAATACTGTTAGGCCTGTTAATATTGCTCACCCCAAAACAGCACGTTCATATTGCTAAAATCAAAGACACCATTTTTCTAAACAAGACAATCCACTGCTAAGAGGCCCTATTAATAAGCAAACATCATTAACTAAACGATCTGTGCAGCAGCAAAGAGACGACTATTATCCTGGAATGCCTAAAGCAGTTAATACTGCAAGTCATATACAGGACAATGTTAATGTTGTTAGGGTAAAAGTGGGTAAATACTATAAGTCCTCAGCATATTGGTTTAAGGAGTACCTACCAACCTAATGGTGCATCTCTTGCTTTTAAATGACACAACTACATTGAATGCACGAGGCAGATCAAGTTTTAGTAATTGCTTGGGTCCCCAATGAAATCTAATTTACCTTATATTCTTATTGCAGGGCACCATAACATGATATAAAGGATTTTTTGACGTGGATGCACAGGCACATACCGGGAACATAGCCTATCACTCAGATTTCAAGGAATTTTGAAGGAGGTTTTATGTTGTCATTTAGAAGAGGTACGATATAGTGGAAAATAAATTACTGGTAATGAACACTTAAAACTAATAGTCTTGATTTTGAAGATATATACTTTGTCAATGAGTTAAAATTCAATCTTTTTAGTGTCTCACAGATGTGTGACAAAAAGAACTATGTCCTTTTTACTAACACTGAATGTCTTGTCTTATCTCTAAATTTTAAGTTGCCTGATGAAAATCAGATACTTTTTAAAATTCCTAGAAAGGAAAATATGTACAATTTTGATATGAAGAACATATGAACCTAAAGAAGTTTAACTTTTCTTTTGCAAGGCTACATTAGATGAATCAATGCTCGGCACTAGAAGACATTGTCTATTATTTTAAAAACATAATTTTAGCTTGTCAAGGATAATCTAGTAAAAGGATTGCCTACAAAATGTTTTGAAAATGACAAAACTTGTGTTGCTTGTCTTAAAGGGAAGCAACACGGAGCTTCTTGTAAGTCCAAAGTTCTAAATCCCATTACCAAACCTTTGTTTATGCTACATATGGATTTGTTTGGTCCAACCTTTGTGAGTAGCTTAATGCATAAGAAGTATTGCTTAGTAATCACTGATGATTATAGTAGGTTTACATGGGTTTTCTTTTTAACAACTAAGGATGAACTATGAGATCCTTAAGAACTTTATCAAAGAAATAGAAAACCTAGTGGATAAGAAAGTGAAAATAATCAAGAGTGATAATGGAACAGAGTTTAAGAATAAAGTTATGGATGATTTTTGCAAAGAAAAAGGTATTAAGAGAGAATATAGTGTAGCAAGGACTCTCAGGCAAAAAATGGAGTAGACCGAGAAGAGGAATAGGACACTAATTAAGGCTGCTAGAACAATGTTAGTTGATTCTAAGTTACCTACTACATTTTGCCAAAAGCAGTTTCTGAGCAGCTGCTATGTAACAAAATAGGGTCTTAATAGTCAAGCATCCATAACAAGACACCTTATGAACTTTTTAGAGGTTTTAAACCAGCTCTAAGTTTTATGAGACCCATTTGGATGTCATGTTTACATTCTTAATACTTTAGACAGTTTAGGCAAGTTTGATGGCAAAAGTGATGAAGGTTTCTTTGTTGGATATTCTTTAAGTAGTAAAGCTTTTAGGGTATACAACACTAGAACCAGGAGGGTAGAAGAAAACTTGCATATTGGGTTTTTAGAGAATAAGCCTATGATAGAAGGGAATGGTCCAAAATGGCTGTTTGATATTGATTCTCTAACCCAATCTATGAACTATGTACCAGTTACTGCAGGTACAATTTCTAATGACTCTGCAGGTACATCAGAAGAAATCAGTCAAGATTGCATTGTGATGCCAATTTGGAAAGATACTTCATACTTTGATTCACCTACCAAGGATGTTGATAATGGTGAACCAAAAACTGCTGATGATGCTCAAAAGCAGGTTGAAGATGGTCCAAATAATGAGAATGCTGAACAAGATAAGTTTGAAGATGATAGCAGTACTAAAGATGTTAATGCTTTTGGGAAACATGTTAATACTGCCAGTCTTGATGTTAATACTGGTAGTCTTAAACTTAATGTTGTTGGCCCATCAGTTAATACTGCTAGTTCAAATGAACAAGATAGCCCTAAAGACATGTTCACCATGGGAGTTAGTCATACACTTGAAGCCACTCATATTGAGTTCTTCAGTGATGAAGATGAACCAGAAGTTGATTTGGGGAACATCACAAATTCCTATACAGTTCCAACCACTCCCAATACAAGAATTCATAAAGATCACCTAATTGATAATGTCATTGGTGATGTGAAGTCATCTATTCAGACAAGAAGAATGACAAAACCTACTTCTGAATAAGGGTTTCTCAATGATGTATATGAACAGAAAACACATGATACCCTGAATACTTGTTTATATGCTTGTTTCCTATCATAGATTGAACCAACAAGCATTGCAAAAGCTCTATCTGATTCATCCTGGGTGGAAGCAATGCAGGAAGAACTTCTGCAATTCAAACTTTAACAGGTTTGGATACTTGTGGATCTGCCTAATGGAAAGAAGGCCATTGGAACAAAATGGGTCTTTAGAAACAAGAAAGATGAATGGGGAATTGTGATTAGGAACAAAGCAAGGTTAGTTGCACAGGGTCATAGACAAGAAGAAGGTATTAAGGTGTAGATTTCGCATACACTTTAGTATACATACAAAGTTTCTACAATAAGTTATTTTAGATTTATCCAAGGTAATTTAACCTTAGACAACCTAAGGAATTGATCAAGGATTGGGATCAACAAGTGGTATCAGAGCTATTGTGGAAGAAGTCTAGGTCGGGTAGATGGAATTCTACAAAAGATGAAGATTCTGGAAGATCTCCTAAAAAAGATAAAGATAACAGAAGATATTCCTAAATGTTTAAAAGATTTATTTGTCTAATGTTTATCTTCCTTTGTAAGTCTTGGACTCTTTATGTTATAAAAGGAGGTCCCAGACGTGTAGTTCAAAGGTACACAGAAAAATATGTGTGTGTGTATCCCAAGGGAAAATTTAGACGTCTGGTGTTTAGTGTTTAGCGTCAAGGTCAAGGTAACTTGATCCTGTACAGTTCATTGATGTAACCGTATTATTCTAATCAAATAATATTGGGGCTTAGAGTGTTAATAAAGAAAAATCTTGTTATGATAAGTTTGATTTGTTCTTATTTTACTGCATGTTATGGTCTTTGTTATCATGATCCTAGATGAGGTCTAAACAACCTCGAGCTATAAATGATCCTAAGAACTATCACGTGTTTTAGTTCTTTCAGGTGGTATCAAAGCCACATGGGGGGGGGGGGGGGGGGCTCTCGATCTAGGATTCACAGGTTTTTGTCGTGTTTATTTTTTTGCAATAGTAGGTGAATTTGGAAAAACAAGGGTTTTTCACAAACCCTAATTCAAAGAACAGAAACTATGGTTTACAGTACACGACTTCAAAGAAGATACAAAGAGGGTTGTTTTTTTTTTTGAGAAATCATTTGTAGCAGCAGGTAGATGGTTAATAGTCGCTTAATAATAATATTGTTATGGTGCGTTAAAGTTGTTGTTATTGAGATGATCATATCCTGACTGCACAGGTGATTTTCTTTTGACCATCAGAATCAACAACAACAGCAAATCTGTTATTGAAGGTGTAGTTTAAATGGTAACGACCCTAATGATCTTCTTGTATTTATGCTATTTGGGTTGGTATGTTTTCTTATATGTATTTTAAAGAGAAGATGCAGCAGGTAGCGATAAGAAAAAGAAATAGCAGGTATGTATATGGTTTGGTGATCACGGGTTTAATCATGAATCTATTTTGATTTTTGTATAGCAGATATTGTAAACGAATTGAGTTGAAACCCTAACTTTTAGTGTTTAAGTTCAATCTGTTTTGGGCTTTGATTCGCAGAATGAAAAGAGGCAGTTGTGAATGAATTGGTAACTGCTTATTTTTGGTGATTAGGGTATACAATGATATGGCATTGACTGGTATCTAATTATGAAATTGGTTAATATCATCTTTGATGTAGTCGTGACTTAACAATATAATGTGGGCTGAAAGTATGGTCTGGTGCTATCAATGGAAGAATAGTACTGCCAGATTACATGTTACTACTGCTCATATATATTTATACTGCCAGACTATATTTACTACTGTTTGTATTCATTAGTACTGCTCGAATAAGGTTAGTACGCCAATTTTTGTTTATGAAGTATTACGACTGCCAGGGAAGAAAGTGAGTTTTAATATTGTTGTGCTTTAGATGGTATGATGTACTGCTAGCATATAGCAGTTAATACTGCTAGGCTTCTTTTGGTAGTTAATACTGCTCGGGATTGAATGGTTTATGCTGCTAGTAGTATCCGATATCAGATGATGCACATGTTTTGGGTTCTCGAATAAACAGAATGATTTGGTTTTGGTTTCTACTGTTTGGAACAGTTTATGATTTTACATGTTTGTAAAAGTTTAAAGGCTCATATTTATTGGAAGAATTGATTACGAAGATGGTTATTTATCACTTATTTGATAGTGAAGTGGAATTACTTAGGTTTGTGTTCATATTATATCTTTTAGCGGGAGATAACTTGTTCGTGCTTTACAATGTTATGACAAAGACTTGTCAAATCTAGCAATAGGTCTTTGCTATCACTATAAGGAGTTACGTTGTTGTGCTCAGTGTCTCATAAAAGATGAGGATTTTGACAAAGAGATTGCGATCTACTTATATTTCACAGATTTATTTATAAGTTCGAAGTCACATAGATAGTACAAGATATAAGACACAAGTTTGGGTTGTTCTACTTCAACATCAAATTGGTAATACTTAATTTTCTTCATCAGTGATCATTACATAGAGCCTACAGAATTGAATATTCAAGAAATGGTTAACATGTTGATTTAAGGGAAAGCATATTATTTCGTGTTAAACCATTTACATGCACCACATAAGGTGAAGGTTTTTGCTACTGTAAGTCATTATTACTACTGCTAGTTTACGTTTCTATTGCTCAAGTTCATTTATCTTAAGGCGTGTCATGGAGGGTAATTTGAGTCGTTGGAAGGCTGGATTAGAAGTGTGATAGTGGTTTGTGGTGGTCAAGATCAAAGTTGCATCTACTTAGAGTCCCCTATTTGATTGTGACAAAAAGGGGAAGAAGGCGTTAACAGGTACATTTGGCAACTTATAGATCCTTGGTGTGGCATGGTACAAAGGAAATCTACTTAAGGGGAAGTTTGTTTCGTTCAGGGAGATGTTTACATCTCAACTTCACTAATCAAGGGAAGATTCGTACACGACTATTTGTTTTGTCATCATCAAATAGGGGAAGATTGTTAGGAAATTTGATGAGACAAAATAAATAAAAGAATGAAACACAAGGGTCTAAGTCGGGTAGATGGAATTCTACAAAAGATGAAGATTCTGGAAGATCTCCTTAAGAAGATAAAGATAACAGAAGATATTCCTAAATGTTTAAAAGATTTATTTGTCTAATGTTTATCTTCCTTTGTAAGTCTTGGACTCCTTATGTTATAAAAGAAGGTCCCATGCGTGTAGTTCAAAGGTACACAAAAAAACGTGTGTGTATCCCAAGGGAAAATGTAGACGTCTAGTGTTAATGTTTAGCCCTCAAAGCAAGGTAACCTTGATCCCGTACAGTTCATGTGATTAATCGTATTCTTTTATCAATAATATTGGGGCTTAGAGTGTTAATAAAGAAAAACCTTGTTATGATAACTTTGATTTGTTCTTATTCTGTTGCATGTTATGGTCTTTGTTATCATGATCCTAGATGAGGTCTAAACAACCTCGAGCTATAAATGATCCTAAGAACTATCACATGTTTTAGTTTTATCAAGATTGAGGCAATAAGATTGTTTTTGGCCTATGCTTCTTTTATTGGTTTTCTGGTATATCAAATGGATGTAAAGAGTGCTTTTCTAATATGTAACTCTTATGAAGAATCTATGTTACTCAACCACCAGATTTAAAGATCTTGACCATCCAGACACAGTTTACAAAGTGTTAAGCACTTTTATGGTTTTTCGCAAAAAAATAATCCCAAAGCACCAAGAGCATGGAAAGAAACTTTGGCTAACTATCTATTGTGCCAATGGTTTAAAAGAGTCAAGATAGATCAGACATTATTTATCAAGAAGCAAAAAGGGGATATTTTGCTTGTACAGGTCTATGTTGATGACATTATCTTTGGCTCTATAAACAAGGAGTTATGTACTGGATTTGAGAAGCTCATGAAGGATAAGTTTCAGATGAGTTTTATAGGAGAACTTACTTTCTTTCTAGGATTACAAGTACAACAGAAGGAAGATGGAATATTTATCAGTCAGGATAAATATGTAGCTGAGATTTTGAAGAAATTCAACTACACTGATGTGAAGTCTGCTTCAACTCCAGTTGATTTGGAAAAGCCTTTAGTCAAAGATGGAGATGTTGATGATGTTGATGTACATCTCTATAGATCTATGATTGGGTAATTTGATGTAACTCAAGCATCAAGGCCAGATAAATCATGTTTGCAGTATTTTATTTGCCAGATTTCAAGTTACACCAAAGACATCACATCTTTAGCAGTCAAGAGACTTTTTAGATATTGAAAGGCAAACCATCTTAAGCCTTTGGTAATTCTAGGTTCTCTATTTAACTAAGTGCTTATACTGATAGAGACTATCTAGAGCCACTCAGAAAGGAAGTTCTACAAATGAGTTTGTCAGTTTTTTGGAAACGGGTTGATATCTTGGCAGTGTAAGAAGCAAACTGTGGTTGCCACTTCTATAACTGAAGCTGAATATGTGGCTGCTGCTAGTTGTTGTAGACAAGTACTCTGGATTCAAAACCAATTGCTGGATTATGGGTACAATTTCATGAATACTGTCATTAATATTGACAATAACAGTACTATCTGCATTATTGAAAATCCTATTCAACATTCTAAAACAAAACATATAGAGATTAGGCATCATTTTATAAGAGATTACAATGCTAAAAAATTAATACAAATGGTTAAAATTCATACTGATTATTATGTTGTAGATCTTCTTACAAAAGATTTTGATGCAGGAAGGTTTCAGTACTTGGTCACAAGTATTGGAATGCATAATCCTTAATTGTATATATCTCTTTATGTTTTTGTAAAAGTTTTGTAAAGGATTAATACTATTAGACTTATCAATTAGTACTGCTAAGTATAATTAAAACTGCTAGTTGTACTTAAGACTGCTTTGTAAACAGTTATTCAGACTTAAATCTGATCCAAAAAAAATACTTTGGACATTGTGTTTTTGGCTATGGACTAACATCTTTATGTAAAGCATAATGAATACCTGATGTTGAAATGCTTCACCTTTGAATAATGGTGAGAGAAAGTAAATGATCTTGTTCACGTTATTAACTTTATTCATAGGATATGCATATAATATGGATCCTCAGAATTGCTCCCATGTCTATCTAGTCTATTTCTAGTGTGCTTGAGAATGGAATAGAGTGCATGTTGTATAAATTATGAAGACAGAGTTAAACAGTTAGACTTCTCATAATACTGCTAGTCAAAAAATTACAAGTGTCCGGCAAAAGTTAATGCTGTAGAGATGGACATGGGCTCCAAGTTACAACTGTTCACCAAAATTCTATCTTTGAACATATGTTTGATGGAGGCTACTTATTAATACAACCAAAAGCATGGATGAAAGGATATGTTATATCAAAAGTATGTTAAAAAGAATCAAAAACATCTAGGCATGTCAAAAGAGGTCGGAACACCAAGATACCTTAGTCTAGTGGTCCCCCTAACAAAGGTTGGTGATGAGGCTGTCCATAAGAAGCTGGGTGACAGAATGGAAAGGGCTGCCACTACTGCTTCTAGCTTAGAAGCAAGCCATTACAGTGTAACATCAAAAAGACCCAATCCATGGCAAGCACTAATGAAATAACTCTAGGAATTGATTCAGGTAGTAGTCCCAAGTGCCAAGATACCATATTGGGGGATGTGGATACTCAAACTAGGTTTGAGATTACATCTAAACAGTCCAATGATTCACCTCTCTCAAGAGGTTACACACTTGGAAGTGGGGAGGACAGTATGAAACTATTGGAATTGATGGAACTTTGTACACAACTGTCATATAAAAACAGAAAGAGTGTTTTGGTAAGCCAAAAGAAATGAGAGATTAAGTGAGCTTAAAAATAGAAAGAGAGATGTGTGCATAAAAACAGAAATGAGTGATTATGTGAGCAAAAAGAATTGAGAGATAATGTGAGCATAAAAACAGAAAGAGAGCTTGTGAGAATCAAATTTGATGATGAAAATTGCTTTTTGGATGAAATTTAGGTAATTACTAGTGTATTGAAATTAATGCTGCTAAGCATACAGTTTCTACTGCTGGTATACATTAATGTTGCTAAGCTTATGTTAGGTTTAGTTAATGCTGTTAGACATATGTTAATGCTGCCAGTTCAAGTTCCTGCTGCTGAGGGTGTTTTTATAAATACTTTGATTAAGGGTTTCATTTACTTCTTTATTCGATTTCAATCATTCAAACACTCTCTCACCATAAACCCTAACTCAATTTTCATCTTTGATCATCAAAATCATCATTATGTCAAGCCCTAAATTTGCTAAAACGCACAATGTGGTTGCGTTCTTGGAAAAACCTGTAGAGAGTGATTGGTTTGCAGAGATTATTGATTTCCTGAAAGCAAGTTGTGTTCATTATACTTTAACAGTCAATCTAATCATCTACACATCTTGTATTGAACAATTTTGGGCAACTGCAAAGGTACAAACGGTTAACGGAGTGCGTCAGTTACAAGCCCTAGTTGATAAAAAGAGGGTTATCCTTACGGAGTCAAGCATTAGGAGTGATCTTCACTTGGATGATGCAGAAAGTATTGATTGTCTGCCAACTGCTACTATTTGTGAAGAACTGGCACGTATGGGGTATGAAAAGCCTTCTCAAAAGTTTACTTTTTATAAAGCTTTCTTCTCTCTACAGTGGAAGTATTTCATTCACACTATTACACAATGCCTAAGTGACAAATCCACTGCATGGAATGAGTTAAGTTGTTCAATGGCTTCTTTTGGTAACAAATCAGAAGTTTAATCTGTCTAAGTACACTTTTGATGCTATGGTGAAACACTTAGATGGATGAGTCAAATTCTTGATGTATCCACGTTTTCTACAAGTTTTCATTAATCAACAACTTGGAGATATGTCAACTCACAAGAAGATTT
Source organism: Tanacetum coccineum (assembly GCA_026074375.1). Taxonomy (NCBI): domain Eukaryota; kingdom Viridiplantae; phylum Streptophyta; class Magnoliopsida; order Asterales; family Asteraceae; genus Tanacetum; species Tanacetum coccineum. Next base: position 34,497 of record BQNB010044527.1, read on the forward strand.
TTGTTAATCCCTTTCACATAAAGAAAGTTTTTGCTAATATGAAGAGAGCTGGAAAGGATTATTCTGGGAGAATCACACCCTTATTTGATACTATGATGGTTCAAGCTTCTGAAGAAGTGGGTGAGGATTCAGATCATCTAACTGATTCCACTCAAATACCCACTATTGATCAACCATCTACATCCTCTCAACCCAAGAAGAAACGAACATCTAAGAAGACTCAGAGAAAGGAGTAATTAATAAAGTTTTAAACTAGACCTTTTATATATATAATGTATAATAAAATATATATAATAAGTATAATCTAAAAACAATCAATGAAACCGAGAAGTAGTATAGAATATTCCTGGGTCGTTTATCCCCGACGAGGCTGTGTTTAAAAATCGATACAGTCAAAAAATTGGAGTTTGAATAAGATTAATGATTTGGGAGTTTAGAAAGCTAAATTAATCAATAATAAGCAAAAACGATTGAGAAAAACCTAAAAATTACGAAATTAAACTGAAAAGCGAGAGCAAAAATCCCGAACAAGGGGTCAAAAACCTAAAATCTTAAAAATTAACCCTACAAAGAGATTTTTACTTCTAATCTACTCTAGGGGACTAATAATGAAGAATGAAAAATACTAGACAGAAAAACGAGTTAAAACGAGCTTTAAAATGGAAAAACAAAAACGGGGTAAATCCCGTTCTTTAAAAAGTACGATTTTGCAAAAACGACCCTACGAACTATTTTCTATTTTTCCTATGTGAAAACTGATAAAAGAAAATTTTCTAAAAAAGAAAAAAAAATTTATTTTTATTTTAATTAATATGAATTTAAAACGATTTAGATGAAAATAAATAATTAAAAATACTAAACAATTTTATAAAAATTTCAAAAAAATACAGAAAATAGCTCAAAGTGAGCTTAACCTACGAAAATTAAAAGCTGGGAATGGGGGCTTATAAATAAGCCCCGAAAAAGCTAAAAAGGGCTTATGCTTATTGGGCTAACAAGGGCATAAAAGAATAATGCTTCCAAACTCTAACGGATAGCCCTGCCGGGCCGGATGGTAAGTGTGTGTGCCTTTGAACGAGAGGGGAGGGGTTCGAGTCCCACTCACACCCTTTTTTTTATGCTACAGTACTATTTTTTTTAAATTTTTTATTACAAACTTATTAAACACATGAAGCTAAACATTTTTCCTAACTACAACTTTTTGAGAAAGTGAATAAATAAGCTAGAAAAAGGCCTTAAAAGCTGACAGAGTACTTATGGGCTTAAAATGGCTTGAAATGGCTTTTTCTTTATGAGATTTAGCAAAAAATAAGCAATGCAAGTGAGAAATAAGCACTCACAGACACTAAAGGAGACTAAATAAGCAATAAGCAACAAAAATCATCAACTAAGAGCTAACAAATAAGCCACAAATAAGCACTCAAAAACAGACAGATTGCTTAAGGGCTTAAAGGGCTCAAGGACTTTTTTTTTCTTTGACTTAAGCACACAATAAGCAATGACAGAAACAATAAGCAAACAAAGGAACAAGCACACTTAATAAGCAACTAAAAACAAGAAAACAGCAATTAAAAAGCACAAAATAAGCTGGAAAATAAAATTAAGCTAAACCCTATACTAGCATACAAAACAGTGAAAAATTTCCTACTTTGTGCTTACTTTTAAACACTCAAAAGACCAAGATAAGGTCTGAGATTATGAGGCTTAATAAAAGAGCTTATTGGCTTTCTAGAAAAGCCAAAAGCTTGAACAGACACTCACAAATAAGAAAGAAAATTGGGCTTGAAATCTGGCTTCTAGCACCAGGGGAGCTTAACAGTTTTAAAAGGGACAAAAAGGTAGTTTAAAATAAGCTCAAAACTCAAAAATAAGTTAAAACAGATGGACATAAGCTACAAAAGGACTTGTGAACAAAAATTTGGAAACTAAAAACATATTTTAGCTGCTGATAAATGGGATTAAAATAAAACAGATTGGGACTTGAAGTATACTTATAAAAATTTGACAAATCTTTGACAGTTTTAAAAGATACTTAAGTAAAACTCAAAAAACAGATTCTAAAACCTACAACACTTTTAAAAAACAGATTAAAATCAATAAAAAGGCTTGCCAAATGTGACCCAATGACCCATATGGGTTTTTAACCCATAATGACCCGTTTTACCTCTTTTGCCAAACACCCCTTTAGCCTTTGAAAGTTCAATTTTAAAGTTGTTTTAAGGAGATTTAAGCTTAGCTTTTTAATAAATATGACAAATAGTCAACTAGTGATCAAAAATAAGCAAGTAGCAAGCAAAAAAATAAGCACTCAAATAGTACAATAAGCAAGATGATAACAAGCACTTATAAAAGAGAAATTTGGCAAATTCAAAGAAAAAGCATTACAAATGACATAAAGGCATAAAAGACAGATAAATAAGCATAAGGAACATGTAAGGAATCAAAATAAGCAGAAATAAGCACTAAATTAAGCTATGCTACAGTAACTAAAAGCAAAAATTTAAAAAGAAATGTACCTTGAATCCTTGCTCAAAACAGGAGTTTATAAACCTAAATAAGCTCTAATCCTACCCAAGCTTATAAATAAGCTATACTAAGAACCCAATGAGCCTTCCATTACTGCTCATTCATCCAATAAGCTTAAATTCAGCACTCTCTTTTTCTTTCTTTTTGGTCTTTTCTCTTTTTTTGTATTAAAGTTTAAGAGACTTGTTAAAATAGTTTGCTGACTTGAGACTTATATGAATCACATGAACTTAAAAGAAACTTAATCTAAAAAAAAACTTGGAACGCACTTGAAAAACATAATCTGAATTTTCATTAAACATAAAAATTAACAAGTACATAAAAAGTTAAAACTGAGTTTACACCTTACTATTTTATAAACTGAAAAACTAAAAAGCTTATTTCTCGTAAAAAAAAACTACACCAGCCTAAAATGCTTTACAAAGCTTTATAGTAACAATTCGAGCTAGGTCTCTTCTCATTTCTTTGTCTTCTTCCTCTTGTGTTTTGTTTGCGAGAACAAAATACTATTTGTGCTTGTGTGTGTGTAGAGACTCAAGTCCAATCTGAGCCCTCAATCTTGAGTGTTGCCCAATCAATAAATCACAACCATTGATCGAATGTAAGACCTAGGATTGCCAGCGTGGACCTTTAGCATGTGGGGGGTGGGGTTTATGTTAGTGACGGGTTTGGAGTATTGTGGTGAGGTCAACGAGGCTTGAAAGGGACGGGTTTGGGGTGTTATGTGTTTGGCGGGAAACCTGACCCAAGAAGATATACAGTATACGCATTTGAGTTTATAAGTGGGTTTGTGGATTTGGCAATAGTGGCCCCTCAACCTTTATAACTTCATTGCAAGAAAGGTCCTTGTGGGGGGGAAAGTTTTGGGATTAGACAAGTATGCCCCTTCAGGTTATAAGGCTTAATTACATGGACAGTCCTTGTATGGTACAAATTTGACCGTTGGCTAGATGTTGGCCCCTTGTGGTATATCTATGGTGTATTGTCAATTATAAGCCCTTGGGTGTTTTTGAAAGGTTTTTTGGGCTATGTAAATTAAATGGCCTTAAGTCTTCATGTATTATACTAATGGGCTTTCCCGGCCCATAAGATGGGTTCGGGTTTGACCCATTAAGTATTCTTCGGTGTCGGCTTGACTTTTGTTGACTTTTTGATCTTTGGCTTCGATTTGACTTTGTCTTTTCCACGCTTTTCCATTCCGTGCTCGGTTTTGTCCGTTTTTGCTTGTTTTTTCATCCTTTTGTCGGATATCCATTTCCTGCACAATATAAATGCAAACATACAAATACAAAGTATTTTTGGTACGTTTTTGGTCATTTTAGCTTGTTTTTAATGGTGAAAGGTATGTGTAATTAAACGCATACCAAGGAGGCAAAGGTTCCTCAAGATGAGGCAGAGCATGAGGAAAGTGTACCAACACCTTCCAATGATCCACAACCTAGTGGTGAGGATAGCATGCAACTAACTGATTTGATGGTTTTATGTACCAAATTGCAAACACAGGTTCTTGATTTACAAAAAGCAAAGGATGCTCAAGCTAAGGAGATTGCTGCTTTGAAGAAGAGGATCCAGAGGTTGGAAAGGAGGAAAATGTCAAGACCTACCAGTTTGAAGAGACTCAGGAAAGTTGGTATGTCTAGGAGAGTTGAGTTCACTGAAGATCAGGAGAGTTTGGGTGCTCCTGAAGATGCATCCAAACAGGGGAGGAGTATTGAAGATATTGATGCTGATGTTGATGTTACTTTAGTTGATGAAACTCAAGAGAGACAGGATGATGACTTAATGTTTGATACTGGAGTTTTGGAGGATGATGAGATGCCTGTGGAAGCTAAAGTTGATGGGAAAGATGAACAGAGTACTAAGCCTGATGATAGTACTGCTGGTGAAGCAGTTACTACTGCTAGTGTTGAAGGTAGTGTTGTTCCTACAACTATTGAGGAAATCACTTTGGCTCAGACACTTATACAGATTAAAGCAGCTAAGCCTAAAGTTGTTACTACTGCTGCTACAACAACAACAACTACAAGACCCAAGGATAGAGGGGTGGTTGTACAGGAGCCAAGTGAGTTCAGAGTTCCACAAGAGATACAACCTTCAAGTTCTAAAGATAAAGGAAAAGGTATTATGATTGAGCATGAAGTTCCTTTAAAAAGGAAATGAGGTATATCTTATATCATAACACGGGGTCGATTCATGGATCTGGCTAGTTTCTAGAGAGAGAAACACTAGAGAGAATATATTCTAGAGAGAGAAAGTGTTTTCTTTGTAAATGATTGAGTCATGGGAAAATACACAAGCTATGATGGAGGATGATAGATTGCTGGCTGAGAGACTCCAATCAAAAGAAAGAGAGGAGTTGACAGATGGAGAAAAAGCAAAACTATTTATGGAACTGATGGAGAAAAAAGAAAACATTTTGCTGCACTCAGAGCACAACAAAAGAGAAACAGACCTCCTACCAAGGCACAAAAGAGAACTCAAATGTCTACTTATCTTAAGCACATGGGTGGATACACATACAAACAGCTAAAGGGAAAGAGTTTTGATGAAATTCAAAAGTTGTTTGATAAGGAAATGAAGAGGGTAAATACCTTTGGTCTATGGTTCTAGGTTACAGGAAAGGCAAAGAAAAGAAGGTAAGAAGGTAGTGAGTGAAACCGCTAAAGGCAGGCAGAAAAAAGATGCATGGACGGAAAAGAGCAGGGAAAGAACAACATCCAAAATCTTAAAGAATCAGAATGTGAAAAAAGAAAATGAGTCAGGCATACAGTTGAATTGAATTAAGAAAGCTGAGTTAAAGAAGCTTTTGGTGATTAAAAAGGATAAAGATATAGCAATTGATGCTATACCACTTGCTACCAAATTACCAATGATTATTGATTACAAGTTTCATAAAGAGGGTATGTTGGTACATTATCAGTTGATAAGAGCAGATGGAAGTTCCAAAAGATATTCTTCAATGATAAGGATGCTACAAGGAATAGACATAAGAAAGACTAGATGTGAAAGATGAAACTGCGAGCACGAGAGTCTTCACAATCCGGGAAATCCTGGACATACAACACAAAACACACAAAACACGGACAAAACATGGGTAATGGAAGATGTAAGCCTCCTCACACAAAAACACTTATTTATTACTACTACTGATAAGCATGGGGTGAAGTTGATTGATTCATCTGGAGTCCACTTTGTAAGGTTTGAAAATGTCCACATTTTTATGTTGGTTGAAAAGAGATATCCCCTCACACCAATAACCATCACCAATATGCTAAACAAGAAACTTCAAACTGATCATCTTAATGAGATGTGCTATCAACTGCTAAAGCTTATGGTAAAGCAGCAAAAAGGTCAATGAAAGGTTTGAATGCATCTTCCTGAGTATGATGAAGACTTTTAAAGAAGAAACTTGAAGATTCAGAAGATGAACATCAAGTTTAGGGGAGGATTGTTGGGACTTAAAAGACTTCAAGGATTCTTAGAAGTTACTACTGCTCAGGTACATAATGGAAATTATGCTAAGTAGTTAGTACTGGTAGTATAATGTTACCACTGCTAGTTACTACTGTTAGTATAATTTAGTACTGATAGCATAAAGTTACTGCTGTTAGTTGAAGTTAAGACTGCTCAGTGTTGAAGACTAAAATATAAGCTAAGTAGTTAGTGCTGCTAGTAGTAAATGTTAAGACTGCTAGTACAAGTTACTACTGTTAGTATATATTAGTACTGCTAGTACTAATGTTACTACTGCTTATGTTTATTAGTGCTGCTGGTGAAAAGATTACAACTGTTGGATTACAACTGCTTGAAGACTTTCTACTGTCAAGAGGATAAAGACGAATTAAAGAGATAAAGATTGTTTGGAGAACAAGAATACTTGTGAAGATAAGTATTGAGATATTTATGTACAAGATATACATAATTTAAAAGTTTATGTTTATCTTTAGCAAAGATTAATATATCTTAGGAATGTATGTAAGCCGACTAGGACTCCTTAGTCTATAAAAGGAGGCTCTAGGGCATTAGTTGAGATATCAGTTTTTGCATATAAGTTTTCATAGTTATCAAGTCGATTCAGAAAAGCTTCAAGGTTGTAAACCCTAGTACTAAGTGAAGAGTACTCGTATTATTGATCTAATAATATTAGAGCGTTTGGTTATATCTTTGTTTGTTCAAAATTACTGTTTTATTCATAATACTTCTAGATATTAAGGTGTAGATTCCACATACACTTTAGTATACATACAAAGTTTCTACAACAAGTTATTTTGGATTTATCCAAGGTAATTTAAACTTAGACAACCTAAGGAATCGATCTAGGTTTGGGATCAATAAATGTTAGTAGAGAATCTTCTTTCACTGCCACTATTGTCAATCCATATAGCTTTATCAGGACTGTTGCTAAATGCTGGGACTTGTAAGTTGGCTAACCAAGGGTATTTGATTATCCAGTTATGGGGCCGTTTCCAACCATTCTCACCCACAACATCCTTAATTTTGTCATGGTCTTTAAATCTAGCATAGAAAATCTCCTTCTTACTGAATAAACTTGACAATGATATCCCTTCATGCCACTTATCATGCCAGACATTTATACTATTTCCATCACCAATCCTATATCTCATATGGTCACCAATACAGCTTCTTAATTTGAGCGGACATTTCCATCCCCAACTGTCTTTGCTATCTGCACTAACATCCCAAACACTAATCTTTTTCAATTTTACAACATTAATCCATTTTACCCATAATGATTCTTTTCTAGAAGCTACATTCCATAGATGTTTAACAAGGAGAGTTTTGTTCCAAAGTTCCAAAGATTTAAAACCTATACCTCCTTGATCCTTTGGCTTACAGACTTCCTTCCAAGCCACTTTTGCCTTGCCCTTACAACTATCCCCACTATTCTAAAGAAATCTTTTGAAAAGTTTCTCAATATCATTAATAACAGTTCTAGATAGAAGGAAAACAGACCCCCAATAAACTTGCAATGATCAAAGAACTGAAGCAATCAATTGAGCTCTTCCTGCATAAGATAATGACTTATTCTTCCAATCACTCAGTTTTTGACTTACTTTATCCACAAGTTGTTTGCAGTCTGCAACACCAATCTTTTTAGTGACCAATGGTACTCCAAGATATCTCACTGGAAGCTTACCTTCTGTGAAAGGAAAGATACAACTAATTTCACTCCTTGTATCATCATCCAGACTACCACAAAACATAGTAAATTTGCTGAGATTTGGATATAAACCAGAGAAAATACTGAATTCATTCAAAGCATTTCTTAGTACTGTCACACAAATCTTATCACCATGACTAAGCATAATTAAATCATATGCAAAGCACAGATGAGTGATCTTCAATTGTTTACAACCAAAATGATACTTGAAGGCATTCTCCTTTCTAATCTCATTCTCCACCAAAAGGTTAAGCACTTCTATAACCATTGTAAAAATATAAGGGGATATTGGATCCCTTTGCCTTAGCCCTCTACCACCTTTAAAATATCCATATCTTTCTCCATTGACATAGATAGTAAATTTAGGAGTGGAGATACAAGTCATGATCCATTTAATCATCTGACAAGGGAACCCAACATTACCCAAAATTTCTTCAATGAAACTCCAGCTAACTGTATCATAAGCCTTTTGGATGTCGATTTTGAAAGAACACCTTTTAGGACCATTAATATAGTTATATCCTTTTAAAAGCTCTTGAGTTAGAAGGATGTTATATGTAATGGCTCTCCCAGGGATAAAAGCACTTTGGTTGTCATCTACAATCTGATTAAGAGCTAATTTGATTCTATTGGTAAGGATTTTGCTTATGCATTTGTAAATGACATCACAACATGCAATAGGCCTGAAGTCAGATACCTTTTGAGGAGTTAATGACTTAGGTATAAGGCTTATTAAAGTTTCATTAACTTCACCTAACAGTTTTCCAGAAGAAAAGAATTCCTTAATTACTGTACAAAAGTCACTTCTAACAATATCCCATGATCTTTTAAAGAATTTAGAAGTGTACCCATCAGGGCCTGGAGATTTATTGTCATCAATATCAAATAAGGCTTTTTTGATTTCATCCTTTTGGATCTCTCTTGTCATCAGGTTGGCTTCCTCCATAGAAATCATTCTATCAAAAAAGCACCATCTCATCCTTCATTTTAGTCACTTATAGGTTAATTCCCAAAAAACCCTCAAAGTGCTTCACAAATTGTTCTGCAACATCACAATTATCATATCTTTTACCATCTTCTGCACATACAGACATGATCCTGTTCTTATTAAGCCTCAATTTTAGAACTTTATGAAAATAAGCAGAGTTTTTATCTCCTTCTTTAAGCCAAGTAACTTTTGTTTTTTGCTATAACAGTTTCTCTTCATCCCCAACAGGTTCCTTGAACTCTCTTAAAACTTCAACTCCTTCAGCCCTTAAGGTTTTGTTTGTAGCGTCTTTATCTATATCTTTTTGAATACTTTGAAGCTTGGATTTCAATTCAGAAACTGTTCCAAATAGGTTCCTATTCTTCCAGTTCAACTTGTTCAAATGAGGTTTAATGGTGTTCAGCTTCTTCACTAATTTGTACATAGCATGCCCCTGAAGACTTATGTCCCAATTCTTTTTGACAAACTCTTTGAACTCTATTTTATCAGTAACATACTTAGCTAATCTAAAAGACTTGTTTTTCTTTTTCATGACTTGAGGAATCTTTAGGATAGCTGGACTATGATCAGAGATGCCATAAGGAAGGAATATGGCATTTGCATTATTAAATTGGGTTAAGAACAAATGATTGCTCATGACTCTATCAATTTTCTTTATTTAGCACTAGTTGCATTAGGATTCACATTGACTCGTATACCTGGGAACCGTTCGTATCCATGTAAAGTTGTATACCAGAAAGCTATTATTGTCCCCAGTTTTGTATCATTGACACATTCCTAGAAATCAATCATATCTTGGGTAAAATTAGACATACCTTCATAGTGATCTTCCAAATTCAGGCTAACATTGACATCTCCCATGATCACCCAGGTTGAATTTCCAATAACTCTTTTGTTCAAATTAAGCTCCTTCTAAAGCTTTTCTCTGTCTTTACCTTTATTTTTAGCATAAATGAAAGTGCAAAAGAAAGATTCCTGAGAGCTCATCACTTCCACATTATACAACATAGATTGTTTAGTGGTAGTTATAAGAGAGAATTTCACATTATTGCAGGACTAATAAACTGCAATTCTGCATCTCTTCCTACTACTTCTTTCATTATGTTGCTAGGACCAACTACCAAAAATATTCATATAGACTTTATCAATTCTATCTTTCTTCATATGGGTTTCCAATACTGTACAAATACTCAATCTTTCATTCCAAATCAGATTCTTAACTTCTGTTTGTTTAGTGAGCTTTCCCAAGCCCCTAATGTTCTATGCTGCAATATTGAGATTCATCATTAGGCTTTTGATAGAAAATCATTTCCCATACCAGATACTTCTTTGGCAGTCATAAATTTTGCAGTTCTACTTTTGACAACATAAACATCATTTTCATCCAATTCAATATTTGTGTCTTCATTACTAACTGCATCTTCATTCTTATCTTTTTCACATTGAACTCTCCTTCTCTTTTTAAAGTATTCCATCATTTCTTTTGACCATTTACTTGTGGCAACTGAAGAAGGTTGTAATTCCATAATCACATATTTTTCAACTTCCTCTTTTTCCTTTACACTTATTTTCCTTGCTAATGAATGTGAGTCCCAAACTGAACAGATCTTTGCAGCCTGCTAAGGATGATAGCCAACTTGTATA
>BQNB010044528.1:0-28986 GCA_026074375.1 Tanacetum coccineum
GGCATGAAAGCTGTCAAAGACAAAGATGCTTTACAAAAGATTTTGGGATTCTTGATTTGATGGTGGGATGAGCTAATTGATTGTGGGATGAGCTCAACTGTTAAGATAGGTTTAGGATATGGCATAAAATCAAATGCTGAAGTCCTAGGATATGAGGAAGAGATAAGTAGAGGTATTTTTGCTTTTAGGGAAACCAATGCAGGATATAATGATATCCCTCTATACAGCAGATTCAAACAGGTAAAATATAAAGGTGTCCCTCATCCCCTTAGTGGTGATTATACCCCTAGGGAACAAGAGGACATAGATGATTCTCTGTATGAGTATGGTAAATATGGGCCTCAACCTCAATCTCCTAGTCCTATTGAGTCTGATGCAAATTCCACTGTTTCCTCAACTTGTCAATCCAATGACAGTGATGGGGAACAAGGAACTGTATCTGACAATTCAGCAAATGATGACTCTATCCCTATACCCTCTAGTAAGCAGGTTTCCATTTCCACCCAAAAGACTCTACCACAAGTGCCTAAACCCCAACAAATAGTTGATCCTAGTTGTGCACAGCATGTAAAAACTCTTAGGGATCTACCCAGGGATATAGGTATAGGTATTCAAATCCCATGATCCAGCCAGAACCGGAGGGATCTACCCAGGGATATCCACTAGTTTGTGTAGAAGTCCTTGAAAGAAAACCATGTTTTGTGTGTGGAAGTCTTAGTCACTTGATTAAGGACTGTGACTATTATGAGAAGAAGATGGCAAGGGAAGCTGCTCTTAAGAGCCAAAGGGTAGTTCATGCTGATATTAGGCAAGCTACACTGGCCTGGGACAACTCTAAGGGTGAATAAAGCAAAGCAGTTTCACTCCCAGACTCTGTTACAACTAAGTAACTTTAGACCCGTCAATTAGTATGCTAGCAAAACTATTAAAACTGGTAGGTAAATGTTAATACTGGTCATGGAAATGTTAGTACTGTTAGTTAAGCTGGCACTCAAATTAAGTCTGGTAGTTCTAGATTTAATACTGGCAAGCAAAATGTTAATTTGGTTAGTGTGCATGTAATACTGTAGAGTAAATAGACAGTATCAAACCGACTCCAATAAAACAAGGTTTCTCAGGTGAATCTTAAAAGTCAAAGAATTGTTTTTCAAAAATAGTTTCACTTAAATAGTCCCCTTTTATGGAATACAGCACACAAGGTCAAATAATATTGCTGTTAAGGCAAAATGGGCACTGCTGTTAAGACCTCAGCAGGTTGTGTTTGGAGAATTAGGCAATACACTCTCCAATTACCAAATAGAGGACCACACATGATTCAATGTTAATGTTTCTAGAGGTCCACAAGGCAGACCCAAGCCTGTGAAGGCATGGGTCCCAAAGAGAAACTAATCTCTTTTTGATTGTGCAGGATCATCCACTGAAGCATATGGAGCATAAAGGTATTTTTGATAGTGGATGTTCTGGGCACATGACTGGTAACAGGGCCCATCTTGAAGATTATCAAGAACTATCCAAAGTGGGATCTGTTACTTTTGGAGGAAGTAAAGGTAGTATCAGTGGAAAAGGTACAATAAGATTAGGAAATTTAGTTTTTGATGATGTGGCTTTTGTGAAAGAACTTGGACATTTTAATCTATTCTCCATATCTCAGATATGTGATAAAAAGCTAATGTACTTTGTACTGGAAAAGAGTGTTTTTGTGGTGTCCTCTGACTTCAAGATGCCTGATGAAAATTAGGTCCTTCTTAAAGTTCCTAGGCAACACAACATGTATACTTTTGATATGAAAAATATTGATTCTTCAAAAGGATACACTTGTTTATTAGCAAAAGCCTCATCTGATGAAGCTAAATTGTGGCATAGGAGGTTAGGTCACCTTAATTTCAAAAATTTAAATAAACTTGTGGAAGGGAAATTAGTTATGAGGGTTACCTTCCAGAGTTTACAAAAATGACCTTACTTGTGTTGATGTCAGAGGGAAAGCAAACAAGGCCTCCTGTAAGGCCAAGATTGACAGATATGTGACCACCCAGTACACACCTTGCTTATGGACTTATTTGGTCTACCTCTGTGAGGGTATCAACCATGCAAAGTTACTGTTAGTGATTACTGTTGACTGTTCTAAGTTTTGTTGGGTATTCTTTCTAGCCCAAAAAGGTGAGACTTGTGACATCCTTAAGACTTTTATAAGACAGATAGAATAACCACCTTAATCAAAGTAAATATCATTAGATCAGAAAATGAGACAGAATTTAAAAACGGGGTTATGCTTGAGTTCTGTGGGAAAAGGGTATAAAACAGGAGTATTAGTAATCCAAGAATCCTAGCAAAATGGGGTTGCTGAGTGAATAATAGGACCCTGTATTAGAGGATGCTTGACTATGCTAGTTGACTCACATTTACTACCACTTTTTGGGCTGGAGCAGTCAATACTGCTTGCTATTCCTTCAAATGGGTAAGAGTGACCTAAGCCTCAATCACAAAACTCCTTATGAGCTTTGTTTGGCCACTAACCAATCCTTAGCTACATAAGACCATTTGGGTGCATGTTTACCATTCTCAATACTTTAGCCCACTAGGAATGTTTGATGAAAAATTGATGAGGGTTTTCTTGTTGGTTTACTCTTGTGAACAGTAAAGCCTTTAGGGTTTATAATTTAGTAACCAAAAGAGTTGAAGTAAATCTTCATGTCAACTTTCTTGAGGAAAAACCCAATGTACAGGGAATAGGCCATAGGTGGATGTTTGACTTGGACTATCTTACAGACTCTATGAACTATATACCTGTCTCTTTCATAATCAAGCTAACCCTGCAGGTTCAAAAGAGGTCAATTTGACATTGATGGCAGATACTGAGGAGGCTGAGACCTGATGGTGGTTTTCTTCTACATTCCTCTACTGAAGCACCTAGAAAAGCAGCTTGTTTCTGAAAAGATTGCTAAAAAGAAGACTCACTCCCCAAAGCAGCCATCTTCTACACCAATATCCAAGTCTGCTGATGACATTATGACCTTTAGAAAAGAGCTGGATGCTCTTGCTTTGAAGCACTTAGGACCAGTACCTGCAACAGCACCTACCAGTACTAATCCTGTTAATACTGGTAGTGATAATCTTAATACTGGTTTTGAGGAAGTTACTCCTGGCAATATTGAAGCTATCTCTCCTAGTGCTAATCATGAAGAAGAGGTCTTCTCTGATGCAGATGATGATGAGATGCCTGAAATAAGGATTTATGATAAATCAAGTGAAGGTATCTTTGAAAAGGCTTCTTATGATGATGATGGGATTATTACTGATTTCAACAATCTACCAGATGAGGTAGATGTCAGTACAAACCACACTTTGAGGATTCACAATGCTCATCCTCAAAGTCGAATTCTTGGAGATCCCAATACACCTGTTCAGACTAGAAGCTCGCTCAAGAAGATCACTGAAGCTCATGCTCTAGTGAGCCACATACAAGCACAGCAAAGAAGCAATCATAAAGATCAACAACATTGTCTTTTTTCTTGCTTTTTATCTCAATCTGAACCAAGGAAAGTCTCAGAATCCCTTGAAGAATGGGAAGCTGGGTTGAAGTTTGCAGGAAGAACTATTGCAGTTTCAAGCTTTCAACAAGTATGGGTCTTTGGTTGATTTTTTGTTTTTTTTTTTTTTTAAATTATACCCAATGGTGCTAAGGTGATAGGAACTAAATGGGTATATCGGAACAAGAAGGATGAGAGGGGAGTAGTTGTCATAGGCAAGAAGAAGGGATTGAACTATGATGAGGTTTTTGCTCCTGTAGGCAGAGATAGAAGTTCAGGTTGGTTTTGGGCTCCTCTTTGCCTTATTTATGGGGTTCATAGTCTATCAAAGGATGTTATAAGTGCTTTTCTGTATGGCCACTATGATGAAGAGGTTTATGTCTCACATCCTCCTGGTTTTGTTGATTGATCATCCATTACTCAAAGGTTTATAAGTGGTCAAAGCCTTTGTATGGGTTGCACCAAGCCCTAGTAAGCTTTGGTATGCTACTTTGTCAAACATTCCTAGGTGAAAGCATAGATACAAGAGGGGCACATTGACAAGACTTTATTAATTAGAAGAACAAAAATGATATCATGTTGGTTCAAGGTGTATGTTGATGAACACATTTTTTGGGATTTCTACCACAAGTCTTGGTGTGATGGTTTAAAGTCTTGATGCAAAGAGATTTCAAATGAGTTCCATGGGTGAACTTACATTTTTTCTAGGGTCTACAAGTCAAGCAGAACAAGGTGAGGAATCGTCAATACTCTCAAGACAAGTATGTAGCTGAGAACTCAAGAAATTTGCTCTTGTGAATGCATAGCTGCCATCTACTCCCATGGAGAACCATGTTGCCTTTGTCAAGGATGTGGAAGCTTTTGATGTAGATGTACACTTGTACAGATCCTATGTTAGGTTCCCTAATGTACTTAACTGCTTTCTAGACCTGATTATTATGTTGCAGTATGTGTTTGTTCACGTTTTCAGGTAACTCCAAAGACTTCTCATCTCAATGTTGTCAAGAGGATCTTCAAGTATCTCAAGGGCAAACCAAACTTGGGATTATGGTATCCTAGGGAATCACCCCTTGATTTGGAAGCATTCTCTGATAGTGACTATGGTGTCCAACCTTGACAGGAAATCCAAACAGGTGTTGTTAATTTCTTGGTCAAAGACTCTATTCTCATGGCAATGTATGAAAAGACTATTGTAAGCCACTTCAACACTGAAGCTGAATATGTAAGCTGCTGCAAATTTGCTGTGGACAAAGTGTTGTGGGTTCAAAATAATTGTGGGACTATGGTTTTCAACTTCATGAATACCAAAAAATCCACAATGATAATGAAAGGCACAATCTGCTTTGTGAAGAACCGTCTATCATTCTAGACCAAACACATTGAGATTCGTCACCACTCGATCAGAGATTGTTATGAGAAGAAGCTCTTTAAGTGTGGAGTGAAATTCACACAGACTTAATGTAGCTGACTTGTTGGACCCAAACCATTTGATGGACCACGGTTTAATTACTTTGGTGGTTTAGCATTGGTATGATAACCCCATCGCAACATGTAAGGGGAGGCTTAGATGTATAGTTTTTAATTCTGGTATCTAAGTAATATATTAACTGGCAGGTTAATACTGGTAGTGTGTCATATTAATACTGTTAGGTTAATACTGGTAGTTAAGTAGAGTTAATTCGGGTAGTTAGTTTTTCCTTAATTCTGTCTATACAGATTTTTTTTTGCAATATGTTTTTTTTTTTTTTTTAGTCACATTTTTGCAGGCATAGCTTGGATGCAAAGGAGGAGTGTGTTAATTATGGTTGAAAAAGAATTAATTCGGGTTTACTCTAAATTAATTCTGTTTGACCAAATTAAGTCTGGTAGTGTAAATTGTTAATACTGGTAGTTTATTGTTAATAATGGTTGCGGGAAAATTGACTTTTTCTGTTTTATCACTGTTTAAATGTTACCGTTAGAGATTTTTACGACGCAATAGTCGCACAACAGAGTAGCTATATATAGATAAAGTTTGATTTCTCTTTCATACTTATCTTTTTATTGCTATCTTTTCTTTTGCAAAGTAAAAAATTTTTTCTTAATAAATTAGTCAAGAGGTTCTTGTTACGCAGCATCTACAATTTCACTCGCATCAAAACCCAAGTATCTCAATACGATCGTCACATGGCTCAATTAAAGTATTGTGACAAACACAATCAAGTGGGGTTTTTGCGCAAACCTGACGAAAGTACAGGGTTTGCTGAGATAGTGGACTTTCTTCGAGGTTCAAACCTCAGGTATGCTTTAACTGCTAATCCACCTATCTATGATTCTCTAGTAAAACAATTTTGGCAGAGTGCTATCACCACTTCTAACGCTGATGGGTCTCTAGAAATTAGAGCAACAATTGATACCATAAGATACACAATCTCTGAGGCGTCAATTAGGGATTCACTTCAATTAGATGACGCCACAGGAATAACAATGTTGCCAAATGCTGACCTTTTTGAGGGTATGGGGCAAATTGGGTATCCTACTGATGGAACCTTTACCTTTTGGAAAAGTTTCTTCACACCCCAATGGCGTTTTTTAGTCCACCAGATTTTACACTGTATAAGCTCTAAAAGTGGTGGATGAGATTTATTTGGGTAGCAAATATTGCTATCGGCTTTGTTATGTTTATCTTGGTAGAGTTTATAATTTTTAGCTTATTTTTGATGGTATGGTGCCCAATTTGAAGGTAAGACCAAAGTTTTTAATGTATCCCCGTTTTTGCAAAATGATTTGAATATTCAAACAGAAAACAAAACCCTTTATCTAGCTGTGAGCCTGACCAAAAAGATCTTTGGGAATATGAAAAGGGGTTTTAGGGGGGCACCAAGACCTTTATTGCCTTCTATGTTACTTGTTGCTACTAACCCTAATGCAGGACATGACTTGTGCTGTGGCTCCATCCCAACCTTCTCCTCATCACCACCTATACCAACCACCAATACCACCACCTTCCCAACACCAACACCACACCTATCCCAACACAACACCCACCTATTCCCAACACCAACAACCACCACCTATCCAAACACCAATACCACACCTATTCCTTAGACTACATCACTACCCACCCACCTGAGACTGAACCTACAACAGATGAGCACATCTATGAGGAGCAATCTCTGTCCACATCACTTTCACCCTCACATAGAACAAGGCTCCAAGACACATGGCCTATGGATGATTTTGCTTCAAGCCAGTTCCTAAGTTGATTTTCAAGAATTGATAGCCAGATATGGATCTCAAACAAACCAAGCTAAACCATGGGAAATGCAATAGTGAAGTAGTTCAAGAAGGTGAGAAGTTGGACGGGTTTAGAAAAGGAGGAATTTGGTTATGAAAGATTCAAGAGAAAGAAGAAAACCTGAAGGCTCAAGGAGAAAAGAGAAGATGATCCTTAAGATCTTAAGTTCAATGACTGGTTATCTCCTAAACAAAGGTAACCACTTAGGGGAGGAACAAGTGGAGAAATAATCCAAACACTCTTGGAAGCAGCCAAACTCCTCTCAAAGGTTGCCTCTTTAAAACAAGGTCATCTGACAAGGGAAAGGAGATACAGAGAAGAAAAGAGGGACTAAAGGTAAGAATGTAGTCTCAGCTTGGACTTTCAAGAAGAGGTTGATCGATGTTGTGAAAGGTCATTATGCTATTGAGGTTAATAATGCTGGGAGGAAGTTAATACTGTTAGTGAAATTAATATGGAAGTATTAACTTAATACTGTATTGAGCATGCTAGTATTTTGGTGAAGATAAGGGTAAAGAGAAGGGGAAAAAAAGAAAAAAAAAAAAAAAAAGAAAAACTCCTTGCTCAGTGAAGAAACTCCAAAGAAGTCAAAGGAACAAATTTTACAAGAAGAAGCTAGCCTTGCAGAAGCAATAAGATTGGATTCCTTACAAAAAGAAGAGGAGGCTAAGCAAATACATTTGGATTCTCTCCTAGCACAAAGAATTGCAGAAGAAGAAAAGTTGATGAGCAACAGAAGCCAAAGGAAAGCTCCATGTACAATTTGAGGTCAGCATTATACAAATGAAGATTAGGATTTGATTAGAGCAAAAGCTTGAAGCTAATGCAGAGTTGTCAAAGAGGCTATGCTTGGGGAAGTGAATTCTAGGAGAAAGATTTTGCAGAAAGAGAATGGGATCTTGTGGATCAAAGAAAGAAGTTTTTTGCTAGAAAGGGAGCCAAAGCTAAAAGGGAACATGCCATGACCCAATCATAGCTTGAAAGACTTATATGATTAACTACTTGAAGAATCAAAGGGACATGGAAGTTAAATCAGCTAAGGGAAATTGAGTTTTGAAGAAGTCAGGAAAGGTTTTGACAAGCTTGTGAAGCCAGGTTGAGTCCTTTGCTCCAATAAGTTTTGAATGCTACTAAAGACGTTGGAAAAAGATTTGGGGATGAAGAGCTTCAGGTCTAAGATCCAAAAAGACTAAAAGAAGATAAAGATGATGAAGCAAAGGATGATGAACCAACAAAGAAGTCTGGAAAGAGAAGAAAACAGATGGCTAGGAAAGGAATGCATACAAGTGTGGATAAGAATGACTCTGAAGATTCAGATAAGGTTGGTGAGCAAGAAGAAACTGTCACAGGTACTGAAACTCCTATTAATCCTGTTCCTGTAGCAATGAAAACACCTAGTGTAGCTACCTATAAGATTATTAAGCAAGGAGAAAAAGGAGTATATCAAATTGTTAGGGAAGATGGAACAGATATAGTATATATAAATTTTGGTGCCATGATGAAATCTATATCTAGGGATGACCTTACTGAGGCTATATTAGGAATTGTGAATGATAGATATGGAATGGATGGGCCAGAGGATAAGTTAGAAAAGGGATTTTGGAAATGTTTAAGAATTATGTTTGAAGAACCTCTTAGCACAGATTCTATATGGAGTGAGATAGGACAGCAAAAGATTATAAGTTGGAGATACTATGATACTTGTAGGGTACATTGTTTGAACTTAGAATCTATGGATGTTTACATGTTGTCTGATAGAAAGTATCCTTTATCTGCTGAGGTATGTCAAACTATGTTGAAAATGAAGCTTTTGGATGAAGATGAATGGGATTGTTTGATGTTGACTATGATGAAAAACAAGCCGGGAATTAGTAAGTAGTGTAGTTTGGTAGGTTTGAAACATTAGGATAGAAGATGAGAAGGATAACACTTGGTGAAGGTGCTATGCACTAACACAACAAATGTTATCAGTTTCACCTTGTTAACCAAACATATGGACTGGCTAGTCCAAGAGCAAACGGCTCTTGTAAAGACTCCAATCCGTTCTGATGGTTGACAACTTGCAAATAAGTTGTGTGGTTTCAACTCACCATATCTGTTAAAGTGAGAGTTGGCTAGCCCACAAGTTTATGGCTTGTGGTAGCAGTGGAAAAACCATAACTAGTCCATAAGATTATGGCTTATGGTAAAGACAAATTGCAAATCCATATTAGATGGTTGACACTTTACCAAAAAGTGGATTGGTTTTCAACTCACATGTTTTATGTACAAAGAGTTGACTGGTTATCATCCACTCATGATTTACCTTTTTCTAGGTGCCAATGGGATTGACTAGCCCTGAGCTACGGCTCACAGGTAAAGGATATCAAATCCGTTGATGGCTGTAATGGTTTGCCAAAAAATTATGGTATTTCAACTCACCAATGTTTCACTGTATTGAGGTTGATATGGTGGATTCAGTTGACCATGGACATTACACCTTTCTGGTGGCAATAGAACTGGACACTCCAGAGTTAATGGCTAACTGGTAAAGAGACATCAAATCCATTTAAAATTTTCGATGATTCACCTCTCACATGAGTTAACACACCTGGAAGTGATGAGAATAGACTGAAACTTTATGATTTGATGTACAACATTGTCAATGTTGTTGAAACAATGGATTGATGAATAGCTTTGAAGGCTAGTTGCTGTCAAGATTTGAAGACTTAAAGATCTATTATTTTGAAGACAGAAGTTCAAGACAATCCTCTAAAGCCCAAAGAGAAGCTCATAAGTGTGGAGAAAATTCACACAGACTAAAATGTAGCTGACTTGTTGACCAAACCATTTGATGGACCACGGTTTAATTACTTGGTGGTTAGCATTGGTATGATCAATCCATAGCAACATTTAAGGGGAGGTTTAGATGTATAGTTTGTTAATTCTGGTAGCTAAGTAATATTAATACTGTTAGTTAGTAATTTTTAATCCTGGTATTTAAGTTAGGTGTCATATTAACTCTGGCAGGTTAATACTGGTGGTGTGTCATATTAATACTGTTAGGTTAATACTGGTAGTTAAGTAGAGTTAATTCGGGTAGTTAGTTTTCATTAATTCTGTCTATACAATTTCTTGCAGTATGTTTTTCTTTGTTTTAGACTAATTTTGCAGGCATAGCATGGATGAAAGGAAGGAGTGCCACGGTTTTTAACTGTTGTACATTGTTTGACCAAAATTAAGTCTGGTAGTGTAAATTGTTAATACTGGTAGGTTATTGTTAATGCTGGTTGCGGGAAATTTGACTTTTTCTGCTTTATCACTGTTTAAATGTTACCGTTAGAGATTTTTACGGCGCAATAGTCGTACAACAGAGAAGCTATATATAGATAAAGTTTGATTTCTCTTTCATACTTTTCTTTTTATTGCTATCTCCCTTTTATGCAAAGTAAAAATTTCCTTTATAACGAAAATAGTCAAGAGTTCTGTTACCAGCATCTACAATTTCATTCGCATCAAAACCCAAGTACTTAATACGGTTGTCCAATGGCTCAATTAAAGTATTGTGACAAACACAATCAAGTGGGGTTTTTGCGCAAGCCTGACGAGAGTGCAGGGTTTGCTGAGATAGTGGATTTTCTTCGAGGTTCCAACCTCAGGTATGCCTTAACTGCTAATCCAACTATCTATGACTCTCTTGTAAAACAATTTTGGCAGAGTGCTATCGCCAATACTAAAGCTGATGGGTCTCTAGAAATTAATGCAACCATTGATACCATAAGGTACACCATCTCTGAGGCGTCAATTAGGGAATCACTTCAATTAGAAGACGCCACAGGAATAACAATGTTGCCAAATGATGACCTTTTTGAGGGAATGGGGCAAATAGGGTATCCTACTGATGGAACCTTTACCTTTTGGAAAAGTTTCTTCACACCCCAATGGCGATACTTAGTCCACCATCTTTTACACTGTATAAGCTCTAAAAGTGGTGGATGGGATCAATTTTGTTAGCAAATATTGGCTACTGCTTTGATCTGTCTATCCTCTTTGGTAGAGTTTATAATAAACTTTCTCTAATCTTATTTTTAGCTGGGAATAGGTGGCAAAGTATGAAGAGCAAGAACAATTTTTAATGTAAACGGACCGTTTTCTGCAAATGATTTTGAATTTGTCCAACAAAAAAAACCAAAACCTATAATCTAGCTTTTAGCTGACCAAAAAGATCTTTGGGAATATAAAAGTGGTTTTTAGGGGGCACCAAGACCTTATTTCCTTCTATGTTACTTGTTGCTACTAACCCTAATGCAGGACAAGAACATGCTGCTGTGGTTCCATCCCAACCCTCCTCATCAACACCTCAAGCACCAACACCACCACCTATCCCAACACCAATACCACCACCTATTCCTACACCAACACCATCACCTATCCCAACACCAATACCACCACCTATTCCTACACCAACACCAACACCTATCCCAACACCAATACCACCACCTATTCCTACACCTACATCACCACCACCACCACCACCTGAGACTGAACCTACAACAGATGAGCCCATCTATGAGGCTCCAAGTTACATGCCTATAGATGACTTGCTTCAAGCAGTTCCTAAGTTGATTTCAAGAATTGATAGCCTGGAAATGGATCTCAAACAAACCAAGCTAACCATGGGAAATGCAATAGTGAAGCTAGTCAAGAAGGTGAAGAAGATGGAGCGGTTTTGAAAAATGAAGAATTGGTATTTGACAGATTCAAGGAATAAGAACCTGAGATCAATGGGAGGAAAAGTCAATGATTGATCTCAAGATTCTGTCCAGTACAAGACCTGGTTACTCCCTCATACAACAAAGGTAAACACTTCAGGGGAGAACAATCTGGAAGAAATAAGTCCCAAAACACTCTAGAGAAGCAGCCAAAAACTCTCTCAAAGGTTGCCTCTTTAAAACCAAGGTCCCTTGGACAAGGGAAGGAGATACGAGAGAAGAAAAAAGACTATATGTAGAAAGTAGTACTCAAGCTTGGACTTTCAAGGAATACAGGTTATGATGTTGCTGAACAGGTATAATACTGGCTGGTGAGGAAGTTAATACTGTTAGAGAAATTAATACTAGGCAGTATTAAACTTAAATACTGTATTGAGCAAGCTAGTACTGGTTTGGTGAAGATAAGGGAACAAATGAGAAGGTAAAGCTCCTATCTCAGTGAAGAAACTCCAAAGAAGTCAAAAGGAAAACAAGATTTTACAAGTAAGAAGCTAGCCTGCATAAGCAAAACAAAGATTGGATTCCTTACAAAAAACGAAGAGGAGGCTTAGCAAATACATTTGGGATGCCTCCTAGCACAAAGTAATTGCAGAAGAAGAATAGTTACTAGTAGCACCATAAGAAAAGACAAACTCAAGTACACACGTCGGAATTTGAGGCTCAGCATTATACAAATGAAGATTGGGATTTGATTATGAGCAAAGCTTGAAGCTAATGAGAGCGTTTGTCAAAGAGCATGCTTGGAAAGAAACAAACAAGTTGGTTGGGAAACTTCTAAGGAGAAGATTTTGCTAAGATATGGTGATCTTTTGAATCAAAGAAAGAAGTTTTTTCTAAAGAAAGAGCCAAACTAAAGGAACAAGCCCATGATCCAATCACAGCTGAAAGACTTTATATGATTGAACTACTTAAGAATCAGGGACATGAAGATAACTCAGCTGAGGAAATTGAGTTTTGAAGAAGTCAAGGAAGAGTTTGACAAGCTTGTAAACAGGTTTGAGTCTTTTTGCTCCAAAAGTTTTTGAAGCTACAAAGACAGTTTGAAAAGATTTGGTGAAGAGCTTCAGACCAAGACTCCAAAGAAACTGAAAGAAGAAAAAGGTGATGAAGCAAAGGATGATGAACAAACAAAGAAGTCAGGAAAGATAAGAAAAACAGATAGCCTATTAAAGGAATTGCATACTATTGTGGAGATAATAATGACTCTGAAGAATCAGACAAGGTTGTGTGAGCAAGAAGAAACTCACAAGGTACTTAAACTCCTAATTAATCCTGTCCTTGAGCAATGAAAACACCTAGAGTAGCTACCTATAAGATTATCAAGCCATGGAAAAAGGAGTATATCAAATAGTTAGGAATATGGAAACAGAAATATATATATTAATTTTTTGGAGCCATGATGAAAATACTATATCCTAGAGATACCCTTACTAAGCTGTATAGGATTGTGATGAATAGATATGGAATGGATGGGCCAGAGGATAAGTTAGAAAAGGGATTTTGGAAATGTTTAAGAATTATGTTTGAAGAACCTCTTAGCACAGATTCTATATGGAGTGAGATAGGACAACAAAAGATTATAAGTTGGAGGATACTATGGATACTTGTAGGTACATTGTTTGACTTAGAGTCTATGGATGTTTACATGTTGTCTGAAATAAAGTATCCTTAATTCTGCTGAGTTGTCGAAACTATGTTAAAATGAAGCTATTTTGGATGGAAAGATGAATAAGGATTGCTAAGATTGTGGAAAATTGATTGAAAAACAAGCTTGAATAGAAAGTAGTGAAGTTTAGTAAGGTTTAAAAACCTAGGATAGAAGATGAGAAGGCAAACGACTTGGTGAATGTGCTATGCACTAAACACTACAAATTGGTAATCAGGTTTCACCAATGTCTAACACAACAAAAGGACTGGCTATCCAAGAGCAAACGGCACTTGGTAAAGGACCTTCTCAAATCCGTTCTATGGTTTGACAACTTGCAAATAAGTGTATGGTTTTCCCATACTCACCCATATCTGTTAAAAAGTGAAGGAGTTGCTAGCCCACGATTTATATGGCTGTGGTAAAGTCAGTGGAAAAACTATAAACTAGTCCCATAAGATTATTGCTTTATGGTAAAAGACAAATTGCAATCCATATAGATGGTAGACACTTTAACCAAAAAGTGAAGGGAATAACAACTCACCGAAGTTTTATGTACAAAGAGTTGACATGGTTAAACAATCCACCAGTAAATTTACCTTTTCTAGGTGCCAAAGTATTGAGACTAGCCCTGAGCAAATGGCTACAGGTAAAGCATATCAAATCCCGTTTGTGGGCTTGTAATGGTTTGCCAAAAACCATATGGGAATTACAACTCACAATTGCTTCAAGTATCTTAGAGTTTAAATGGTTTAGTAAGTTGACAAGGACATGACACCTTTCTGGTGGCCAAAGAACTGACTACTACCTGAGTTATTAATGGCGAACGGTAAAGAACATCAATATCACTTAAATTTTTTGAGATTCACCCTCTCACAGGAGTTTAACACACTGGAAGTGATGAGAACTAGAATGAAACATTATGATTTAGATGTACAGAATTGTCAATGTTTGCTTGATTACCATGGATGTGATAGATAGCTTTGAAGCTAGTTGCGTCAATATTTGAATGACTTAAAGACATATTATTTGAAGACAAAGTTCCAAGGACAATTCCTCTAAAAGCCCAAGAGTGAAACCAAAGTACGAAGAAAAACTGAAGTTCATTAATGGAAGATCAAGTTTAGGGGCGGATTGTTAGGAAAAAAATGTAAAAAGACTAATACTGATAGTATTAAACTTAAGTCTGTTAGAAATAGTTTAGTTATGAAGAGTATAGGAAGTAAGTCTTGGTAGAGCAGAGTTAAGTATCTGCCATCATTAACTAAAGTCTGTTGCAGTAATAAAGTTTAATAACAGCTGTGGGTCAGACAGTTAAGTCTGTTGTAATTTTAGTAAATAAGTTATCATATAGCGTTGATTAGGAAGAGATAAGCATTACTCTTAACGCGTTTAGGGTTCCATAAGCCTATAAAAGGAACATAGTATAGCATTGTAAACATAATCATTGATTTATGTATATCCACCAATCAAATAGTCATAGTAATAGCAATTTGATATTGATATTTCCGCGACAATATTTATAGTTCATAGTCATTGTCTCTCTCTCATAGTAACTTTGGATTTAAATTCAAAGGACAATAAGTCATTTACGTCTCATTCAGGATCCTGTTAATTAGGAGCCTACAAGTACATTGGGTTTTGTCATTTTGTGAAGGACAACGTACCTACGGTTTTGTCTTATTAGCACTGCGTTTTGTTTAATGCGTTTGCCTCTGCGTAATTTTGGGTATTATGCTTTTGCCTATTGCTTTTGGGTCCTGCGAATTGCCTATTTGCTTTTTTGGTTCTTGCGGTTTGGTTCTTCGATTTGGTTTCCTGCATTTGGTTTATGAAGAGGTTGCGTTTTTTCCTTGATGCGTTTTGCCTAATTGAAAGTTATTGCACTAGGGAGACTCTGTCCATTTCATTTCTTGACTGCGTTTTGCCTCAAGATTTGACTGCGTTTTGCCTAAGGCTCTTCACTGCGTTTTGTGTAAAACTAGTTCATGATTGCGTTTTGTGATTTGAGATTTGCTTTACATTGACAATCTTTGGACCATTAAC
Organism: Tanacetum coccineum; assembly: GCA_026074375.1. Lineage (NCBI taxonomy): Eukaryota > Viridiplantae > Streptophyta > Magnoliopsida > Asterales > Asteraceae > Tanacetum > Tanacetum coccineum. Next base: position 15,247 of record BQNB010044528.1, read on the forward strand.
TCACAACTCTTAAGGGCTTAATTTACATACTTGAACTTAAAAGGACAACCAATTAACAACATCAAACCACAACATCTCATCTTGACGTTATGAATCGATTGTGCCAGGTATTAAAACATTCTCTTGTCGGGCAAAAGTATACATGAACGGGTTTATTACTTGGCCGGGCCATGCTTATGATAATCTATTGAGCCTGATATCCGTTAACGAACAACAACACAACAAACATGATACATAACACTAAAAATGATCCGAAAAAGATTCAATAAATGACAAACGGCTAGAGATTCGGACTACGATGACAAGTGATCACGAAGTTGATTTGGTATCCCTTATTTGAGCTTGAAGTTAGATTTCACGAAGGCGTCTACTTATTTCATCATCATCGAGGACATTTATCCTTCTATTTGCTACCCACCTTTTTTTTAAACCAATCTATCGATTGATGACTTGCTTGACCGTATACAGCTTATGATTAAGACTTGAATTATCTAATTACCAGCAGTCAGGGGTGGTTGGTTGCAGACCTGAATAACTATCACTTAAAGGAGTTACGTTGTAGTACCATGTCACACGCAGAAGTCATGTGGATAATTTTAAGAGGTGTTGTTACTTATTATACTTTTCCTGCTAGGGATAGTACTTATAGATTTAATCTTGGCATCAGGTTCTTCAATCATAACAGTGCAATCTAAGGTAACAAATTTAGGGGATATCACTTCTTTTTTCAAGTTTGTAAAGTCAGGTTTACTTCACCAACTAGTCACAACAATAGCCGACAGAATACGAGGTTGGTAAGTTAGCCAGAGAGTATAAGGTTGAGAAGTAATCTCAATTCTCACTGGATTATTATTGTCCTATTCAAGACAAAGTACTCACAGCTAATCAAAATTCTCAAAGTTCCTTATCAAACGAACCCCCCATTTATTGATTTTTACCCCCACCCCCCCCCCCCCCACATACAAACCTGAATTATACCAAGCTTTTTCTTGATCTTGCTCCTTCATCTCCTCTACGGTTTCTGAAGACAAGAGGGTAATGCTTCGTTTGGGATTCAAGATTTGTGCTTAAGATAAGAACTTCTCGAGTATATGGAACGTACAAAGTACACGGACAAATGATGCATCCGATAGTTGGAAGACCATCATGGGAGTAAGATGAGTACATCCTGGACTTAGTTGACTTTGATGTTACCGGTGTTTACAACTTCTTGGGAAGTAGTGTTTTACTACTGTTAACGTTAGTATGGTTTTATGAAGTATTCTGCCTACGTGAGAAGGCAATTGTTGACAGAATTCTCGCATGCTACCCCGGACGAATATTCACCAAGCCCTAATGAACCAAGAAGCAGTGGTCTTGGTGAGAGTCGTGACTTCTACAAAAGATTCCCGTGTGTAACTGTCAATGACAATTAGAAATTGTTCAAGCTACTTCAAGAGTTTCAGAATCTGCTCAAGAATAGGATGTTTGTATTGTGGGGAAGCTAGTTCAGAAACTGTTGCCAAAAAGGAGACTATGAAGAAAGATTTTTAAGACAAGCTGCATGAATTGGGGGGAAGTTAACTCCCAGTTTCATGCATACTTTCAATGGTTCTAAACAATAAAGACAATGAAGATCCGAATATGAGTACAAGTAATTAAGACAAAGGAGAACTCAGAAGACAACTTTAGCTTTAGAAGCCGTTTGAAGACTTTTATTTAATATGTATTGTACTTGATAGGAACATTGTAAGTAATTCCGTATTGTCTACATATTGGGGGAAAATTGTTAGCCTTAAAATATGGTGACATATCAGGAATTACATTAGTTCATTTATATGCGGTGACACTTAGGATTAATAATGACTATTACAATAGTTAAGTGTCACTAGGACTATAAATACCCCCTCCATACTTCCATGGAGGGGTGAAGCTCACTTTTATAAAAGTGTAAGTGTGTATGTTTTCTCTCTAACACATACACTCTTTCCATCTCTTTAACCTTTCAACTCTAATAAAATGGCTACACATCTATTTCACTTTATCCAACCTCCAGATCAGTTTTAATCCTTGTTCTTGTATGTCATTTATAATATACATGATCAATGTCCAACTAGGAGCAAAAGGGATCGTCCTCTATTGAGAGTAGATTCAACTGCAACGCCTTGAATGTAAAACTTAGAGATTATAAGGCCGACAGAAAAGGTGAAAAAAGACATAGAGAATGTGCATCTTGATCATTGGTATTAATGAAGGTGTACCGGCTGAATGACTATAACTGAATCTGCTAGAGCAGGATAGACCCACTCATTCATCACGAGAGGTTCCAGGTAATTCATCGAACATTGAGTTGAGAATAAAATCCCGTTCTTTATTTGTTGTAAGGTACAGAGGAAGGTGCTGTATAGGACCAAATTTGGTACAAGCCCTGAACTTATCTGTCCAGACATTAGAAATGTGGGAGCGGGTCCTGTACTGAGTTGCACAGGAGCCATTTGCTCAGTCAGCTTATCGAATTGAACATGAATAGTTTCCATGATTCGTCGGGTTATTTTGTTGTAGATTCTATAACCTTTTCTGCTTGGTGCATAGCCAACGAAAATTCCAATATCAGTCATTGGTTGTAGTTTTCCAAGATCCTCGCTGTCATTTGTAGGGTAACAAAGAGCACCAAATACTTAGAAAAAGGTGAGATCAAGCTTCTTATTATGCACCAGCTCATATGGGGTTATTGTTAGACGAGTGGAATAAGGGAAAAAATTTTTTTTGTTCAAAGTTTTTTTTTTTTGTTTTTTATTTTTTTTTTTTTGTGTTTTTGGGGTGTTGGGGGGGGTGGGAACCAAAAAAGTCAGTTTTAGCAATAACATCTGCCCAACAAAAAACATCAGAGCCTTAGATAAAAATCAGCTATATGTCCTAGCACTTTCCATAAAAGTACAGTTCTGTCTTTAGAACAAATGCGTGACTGCTGTATAGATCCTCAGGAACTTTCTTTTAGTGAAAAATTCTGACACGTTTCATATATCAGTCAAATCTTTAGTGACAAATTATGTGTCCATTATCAGTGGCTTAATGTATCTTAACAGATTTTGTTGAGATCGACTTGTATTTGCTTCAAAAATTTTATTAAGAGATGACATCTGAGGTTTCATCTTTGATATCAACAACCCCTTTTTTAACCCAAGTAAACCAAGAATACAACTAGTAACATCAACAAATGATGTATTTCTTCCCATTAATTGTTTGCACTCGCATCAGTCCACATAAATCTATATGAAGGGTATTAAGAACTTCCAAGTTAGTGTTTTCAGGTTTAGGTTGGTGGGTATGCTTTTTGCTCTTTCCTAGTTGACATGCAGAGCAAAGATGATCTTTTTCAAACTTCAATCTAGGTAAGCCTCTTACTAGATCCTTTCTTGCAAGGTCATTGATGGTACCAAAGTTCAAGTGGTTTAAACGATGATGCCATAACCATGATTTATTCTTGGAGGCCTTAGACAGCAGGCAAATGGGAAAGGACTTCATCATGTCTTCAACCAAGATAGTGTATAAATTAGAACCGCGAGAACCTTTAATCAATTCAACACCATCCGTATCTCGAACATAACATGAATGTTTCCTGAATGCAACTTCAAATCAGAGTGTCAAAAATTGACCGACACGAGAAAAGATTGGTGCCTAGTCCTTCCACATAGTATACCATAGAGATTACACTATCACCAATCACATAATCTCCATAACCCATAATAGCACCAAAGTGGTCATTCCCGAATCTAACTGTCCCGATGAACTTTTTCACAAAATTCTTAAGCCGTGAGTGATCCCCCGTCATATGTTTTGAGCAGCCTGAATCCAAATACCAAAGGACGATCTGTATGACCTACATTTGAAAACAGACGAAGATGGAGAGTTTGGAAAGTTGGATCCCTAATTTTGTTTGGGTTCCTATTGGTTAGCACAAGTAATGGCCTGATGCTCGGTTTGCTTAGCGGATACTACTTCGAGTTTAGTGAGCCTAGTTAAAGGGCACTGTTCTCCTAAAGTGAATATTTCCCATGTCCACGGTATGTCTCTATTGGAATGACCAACACTGGTAAGCACTTTGCTTATGGGTTTCTATACATGCCTAACTGCTTAGGTTTCCAAACTGCTTAACCTTGCGCACACATTTAGAATATATGAATAAGGGGGATGCCTTAACAGATGCAAATAATCAACCACACACGCATCATGATGTTACAGAAATAAACATTTGTCATGTTTGGCAAGACAGAATCAGAATGTCGAATTAATTACAGTACCTTAGATCTACTACTAGAATCAACACGATTCGTTTTTCCTTAAGTTATACTAATTTATCTAGGGTGTTATTCTACTTTTCTTCTTGTTGGACACCTATAGCTGTGCGAGATCCCCTTAATTTTCTGTATTGCTCCTAGGCTGTGATCCGCCTAGCATTGGTGCAAACAGTTTACTCATGTAGAAGGAGGCACAAGGAATTAGTCTTCTAAGTGTTCAGTTTGCTCTACATGTTTTTAGTGTGTGTTACTATTTACATGTCACATGTTTTTCAAAAGTTAACATGCTTTTACCTAATTACAAGGGTAGGGTAGCATGATTTTTAATCTCGTTGGTAAAGGCTTTTCGGACAAGTGTCCAATCACATATTTCTAAGAGTTCCTAGAGATGTTTAGTGTAACGGTAAAGTAGAGACAATTGGATCCATTCTAAGGGTCTTTCAACCTTAGCGTCCTCTACTATTCGTCGAAAGGTTTTATACACTTTCTTAAGAATGATGAGATAATTGTAGATGAACTTCCCTTTTGTCCTATTGTAGGGGATTTGGTTCAACAATCTATCAAACCTACTGGGTGCCATAAACTCTTGGTTTCGACAGACTCCATAGTGTTGCATTTTAGATTTTCATGTAATTAGGCTTTATAGAATTCTCATTTTAGTTAGCGAGCATTGTCTGATTCTATAGCTTAGCACGGTACTAGAATCTAATAAAAAACGTACAATTACCTTGTAATGCTGTTAACTTTTTTCATTCTCTTCCCTAAAAAGCACATTTTAGTTCTTGAAGAACGACGTACTTTTTCAGTATAAATTATGATCTGAAAATCTAAGAGTCCGAAATCAAGAGTACGTTCTTGCTTCACTAAGATTCGCTTTCAATGAGAGATTTGCGTTCTTAATTTTTGATTTGCGTTGTCCTTTCCTTAAAAAATAAAAAAAAAAAAAAAAAAATAAAAATAAAAAAAAAAGAATGAAGTTTCATTTTTTCAATTACAAATGACTGAGTCAAATCAGAGTTTGCGATCAGGTGGGAGATGGGTTGTATTCCAAACTTTCTTTAAGGATTTTGAAACTTTAGAAACGGTAAATTAAGTGATTAACTCCAGAATGGAAAAACGTTTTACAAATTCAGACGTGATTAACTTTTTTGAACCTTATCCGTAAATTAGAAAGCTCTGCTTCAAGTTCCAGACAACGTGTTTTGAACAATGGAGTGCTTCATGCATATCAGTAAATCAAGATACAAATAAGCTCAGAATCTATGGCAATATAAAACACAAAATTTGGAACAATCAATCAACGATTAAATTGATCTATTTGCAATAAGGAGATTTTTCCGCTCAATCTCATCATGCTTCCTATTTATAAAATTTTGGTCAACTTCAGCTTCTAACTCCTCAAAAATGTCTTTCATTTCTTTAATTTCTTTAGAAAAGCCTTTTGGATCCTCAAAATTGTTCTTTAAGTGTTTTTAAAAAACTGAATGACCTCATTGGGGTGGAGGTAACATGTCCTAGTTTGTTCAAACCTCATTCCTTTCATTGAGCTCCCGTTGGGTAGATTCTCTTTTTATGAGTATTTTTCAAATTCCGAAAAAATTTATATAAAGTGCAAAAATAATAATTTCACTTGACAATTTTGTTGAAGCATCATAGGGACAAGCGGTTTGTAGGTGTAATTTGTGGATCTACCGTCAACTCTTATTGATCTTGAGGTGGTGGTCTGCTTTTGAGAGCTTCTTCGTTCATCTTGATGAGATCTTAAGACCAAAATCATTGCTTATGGGTTCAATTGCTTCGTGGTGTGAAGGACGCTATATTATTCTCTTCAAGTAATCAAGTTTTAAGTGGTGCAATCTTAACCTTATTGAGTCACACACTCAGGGTCTTTCCATTTTGTCATTTATTTTTCCTCCTAGTAAAATCAGCTATCTCAAGGGTATCATCTGTGTTGTTGCATTAAAGCCGGACATGTAGTTTTAGATAATTTCATAACCAATATATAAGAAGCGAACTTGTTTTGCACGGGTGAGACATAAAGGGTTCTTGTAGCCAATAGCTATCTTATTCTGTTCATTAAAAAATGGCTTTGTTTAACCACAACATGTGAACTGTTTGAAGAACTGGTCTTGTTTGGTATAATTTATCCTCGGCCCTTTTCTTTAAAGCTTTCATTCTAAAAATTCTTCAAGGTATTTGTTTCTCTTTATGTTTAAATCCTTTTTCAAAGACGTACTTCTACTACCATTGGCTTGTATATGGTTGATGGTTAGAAGCAAGTTATTCATTTTAAAGATGGAAGTTCCTTTTCAAATTTTTCTTCCTTAATATTACGGTCGAGATAACAATCTTAATGTCGATCAATCGTTTGTATCTAATTCCGTTAATTCCAACCTGGCCCATTTATCATACATTCAACTTGTCTGTCCTTATATATTGCAAGTTTAGCAGTTAATGAATACACACTACTGTGTTCAGTGTTGTGTCAGGAGACAGTATTGGGCAAGGCGGTTTCAATTGGCAAATCATTAAATATTATCAGTATGCATCAATAGGAACAGAAGATACATTACTTTTTGTACAACTAGCATTGTTTTTTCCTTACATACTGATCAAACGGAATCATATACTATCATTTCGTATAATTAGTGTGAGTCAACAACGTAGTTTGGTTGTACATCGTCATGCATCTCATGTACTTCATGATGTTCACAAACAACATCCTGATAGTGGTCATGATCTGGTACCTCAGATAGAATGTCCTAATCATATGACGGACTGGCTTCATCATAAACAGGATATGCGGATGAGAGATTTTCCATGAAGATAGTCTGTGCAGTAGGAGCCTCATCAACATCAGAATCAAAAGCATCACAATCATCAGCCTGAAAAACATTATCCACATTAAGTGCTAAGTCTTGAATTGGTTGCTCATCCACATCCTCATCAACCGCATTGTCTTGTCCACCTGCAATAAACAGTAACTGCTCCTCATCCAATGCAACCCTATTCTCCTGAGCTTGCATCAACAACATCTTGTCTTTAAAGTATTCTGAGTTCTGTGGTCGCTTGGTCTGAGTGCAGTTCCGTGCTAAGTGGCCTATATAGTTGTAGTTATAATACTTAATCTGCCTTGCTTGACCTGGATTTTCATTCCTAACTCTGTTCTAAGTTCCCCTATAACTAGCTGCACATGCACCTCGTGCATTGTTCCCCTGACCTTTATTCTGTCGACCCTGAACATTCTGAACAACAACCTGGCCGTCTTGAACTATGGCTTGGTTCCTTGTATTTGATGAAGTTCTGAGTTGATTGTTTGTTTAAGGAAGGTATGTTTTGTATGATTGGGTAAGTAGGACAAGTGTGTTGGTTAAGTTCTTAATTAAGTTTTCTGTTAGAGAGAGTCCTGAATCAAGTTGAGTGTTGTCAGCAAAGTATGGTTGAACATATGTGGATGGTGAAGTTGTAGATGATTGTGAATAGTATTGCTGATGTGAAACATTGGACATCAAGGCGAGAGGATCAACAGTGTGTTGAGTGAATCAATCCAACATTATTTTATTCTCATTGGCATGTGTCTCGTGTTGCTTTAGATAAGCATACAACTGATCATTGTTGGAGTCCCTCAAACCTCTGTTCAGTTTCAGTGTTGTTACAAATCTACCCCATTCAGGAAACATGTTATTAACAAACTTTAAATTCAACTGCATTCTGGACATGGTCATCTTGATGTTCTGCATGTCGTTGATGAGTTTGGCAAACCAGACATAGTAGTCATGAATAGTTTCTCCTTTGTTCTAACGGAAGTGTTCAAAGTCATCATACAGTTATGATTCCCTATCTTCTTTTATTAATTCAGAACCTTCCAGGAGCATCTTCACATTATCCCAAATGTCTTTTGCATAAGTGTAATGATTGATAAGGGTGTAGATGTCTTTCGATAACCCTTGAAGTAGGATAAGCATTTGGTATCCTAAAAATGTTTCTTTAAGTGTTTTTTAAAAATGGAAATGACCTCAGTGAGGTTAACATTCCTTAGTTTGTTTCAAAACCTCTGTTCCCCCTATCAGTGAGAGCCCGCGTTGGTGTAAATTCCTCCTTTTTACAGTTTTTTCAAATTCCCAAAAAAAGTTATATAAGTGCAAAATTAATTTTCACTTGACTTTTTGTTGGAAGCACCCTAGGGACAAGCGTTGCAGGTGTATTTGGCGGATACACCATCAACGCTTTGATTGGTCTTGAGGTGGTGGTCTGCTTTTTGAGAGCTTCTTCTTTCATCTTGATGAGATCTTGAGACCAAAATATTTGCTCAGGGTTAATTGCTTCTGTGGTGTGAAGGTTGCTAAATAATCTTTTTCGAGAAATCAGGTGTGCAATCTTAACCTAATGAGTCACAACTCAGGGTCTTTCATTTTGTCATTCAATTTTCCTCCTAGTATTTTAGCTATCTCTAGGGTATCCTCTGTGTTGTGCACTAAAGCCGGGACATGATTGTTTTTGATAATTTAATAACCATTATATAGAGCAGGCTGAACTTGCTTTACATGGGTGAGGCATAAAGGGTTCTTGTAGCCAATAGCTACCTTATTCTGTTCATTATAATAGGGCTTTGGTTTACACAACATGTGAACTGTTTGAAGAGACTGGTCTTGTTTGTATAATTTATCCTCGACCTTTTCTTTTAAAGCTTCATGTCGAAAAATTCTTCAAGTATTTGTTTTCTTTTCTTTCTGTTTAAAAATCCTTTTTCAAAAGACGTAACTTCCTTCCATCATTGGCTTTTATGGTTGATGGTAGAAGCAAGTTTTCATTTTTACGGAATGAAGTTCCTTTTAAATTTACTTTCTTAAATAATACGGTCATGATAACTATTCCTTAATTGTTCACAATCATTGTGTTCTATTTCTGTTAATTCGAAACCTGGGCCTCATTTTTATACAGTTCAACTTGTTCTTTATATATTGCAAGTTCAGCAGTTAATGAATTATCAACAACTGTGTTCAGTGTTGTGTCAGAGACAGATTAGGCATGCAGTTCATGCATATCATTAAATAAAATCATGTATGCATCATTTGGAACAGAAGAACATTACTTTTACAACTGGCACTGTGTGTCCTTTTACATTACTGATCAAAATGGAATATAAACTAATCATCCGATAATTGGGCATGTAAATTAACAACGTAGCTAGGTTGTACATCGTCATGCATCTCGTGGTTTCTTCATGATGTTCACCAAACAACATCCTGATTAGTGATCATGGTCGTTACCTCCAGATAGAATTCCAGAATCAAAAGACGGACCATGTCCATCATAAAGCAGGATGTGCGATATAGATTAGCCATAACATAGTTTTGCCTTAGGAGCCTCATCAACATCAGAATCAAAAGCTCACATCCATCAGCTTGAAACACATTATCCACGTTAAGTGCTAAGCCCTGAACAGGTTGCTCATCTACATCTTCATTAATGGCGTTGTCTTGTCCACGTGCAATAAACAATAACTGCTTTTCATCCAATGCTACCTCGTTCTCCTGAGCTTGCATCAGCAGCATCTTGTCTTTACCCTATCAAGCATAGGTGGTCGGGTATCAGAACCGACACATTGGATGTCTTCCGAAAGATTAGCCATCTTAATTGATTGTGAAATGATTAAGTTGATCGAACAATGATTAGTGATTGTATGTTAAAAGTGGTGATTGATTGTTTGAAATGGTGAATTGTTGTACAGGTTTGTTAGGTAAATCCACAACTCGCTGCAATGTAACTCGCTGGAAAGACGTGATAATTCGCAGGCAAGAAACAAATTGGACAAGTTCCTGTTCACAAGTTGTAGAAAAAAAGTCATCAAATAACCCCTGATCGCTAGTAGTAACTCGCTGGAAGAGAGTGGATAACTCGCTGGCAGGAAACAAATTGGACAGAGCTCCTGTTCATAAGTCGCTAGAAAAAAGTCTTCAAATAACCTGTAACTCGCTAGTAGTAACTCGATGAAGTAGATGGATTAACTCTCTGGCAAGAAACAAATTAGACGGAGTTTATGTCACAAGTAGCTAGAAAATTTCTTCAATTAACCTGTAACTCGCTAGATCCAAGTCGCTACTTGTAACTCGCTAGATCCTAACTCGCTACCTGTAAAGAAAGGTTAACTCGCTGCCTAACTCACTACCTGCACAAGACGACAACTCGCTGATACAGTACTTTCTGACACACAGTGTACTATGCTGACAACTCGCCAGTACAGTAACCTAACTCACTAAGAAGATCTTCGAACAGTAACCTAACTCGCTAGAATGAAAATTTTGGTTTTTCACCTAAAAACACCTAAAAGTCACCCTTTATGAACGTTTTTTGCTTGGTTTTTTCTCCTTTTTTGCACAACTTGTACTAGAAGGCTATAGCAACTATAAAAACATAAAATAACATCACAAATGTCAAATCAAAGAAAACCAAGAACAAGACCTATAAACTTCATAAAACAAAACTTTTGATCAAAAATAACAAGAAAATGCCACACACGATCTAGCTAATCATCTCATATGCTCTGATACCAATTGTAGGATATTGGAAATCATAACACAATCGAATGACTAGTGGATTAGCCAAGTTCTAGAGAGAGAAAGTGAGAGAGAACTTTTTAGTGAGAGAAAATGAACTTGTATTATGTAAATGACTAACCCACCTCTTCCATGGCATGGAAGAGGCTTATATAGTAACTACAAAAACCAGACTAGGCCGCGGTAAGGTTTTACACATTGGGATTAAATACCTGACCCACTACTAATGTTAAACATTAACTACTTAACACGAGCAACAATAAACAGTAAGATACACGGATGACACAGTCATTTTCTAATATCTATCAATTACAAAGACTTTGTATATCACTATTACATTTCAAACCTATAAAATTTACTCACCTTTGTGTTGACTTTTTATAGCATGTTCTATCTTATGTAATTGAGCCAACACTATGGCACGAAGTGAAATTGGATTGAGGATGTCTAAACTTGTTATCATTCAAACTTTAGGTTTTTCATGTAGAGTTTAGACTTTTTGTAAAACTCTGATTATATCGAATGATAACTAAATTTTCTAAAACGTCTCTTTATGAGTCGTTTTCTATGATTATGATTGTTGATTCATGAAGTAAAACCCTAAAACTTAGCTTCCGCTGCTATATATGAAAAATGGGGGTGTTACACATCGTCACCAACAAGACGTGAAGTCAGCAAGGTTAGTGCCAGATATTTGTTTACATTCTTAGGCCCTGATTTTTATTTGCAGCAACATCGTCTGTATACCTTGGCAAGTAGATTAATGTGGTCTGCAATTTATAAAAAATTATAGTATGGCTCGGGTCGCGTGCTCAGATGACTAATGCTTAACAAAGGACTTGAACGACTATGGAAACAGCAGATCTAAATCCAGGTAACACAGTTAGATGCGTTTAAGATAAAATACCAAGTCGGTTTTGCCCTCCAGATGACTGTAAATGAACTAGGCAGGGCAACAACAACTTGATACTTTTAATTGCATATAACCTATACACAGACAGTATCATACATAATTGATACCTATAAGCGTATATCATGTATACTTTATTAGGATCAGATGTGTATTGGGGCTTTCTATGATAGTTTGCGGCTTAGGACATTAGAAAAAAAGACAACTACCCGGAAAGCATCCATTGTTATATGTTGATGCGGATAAGTTTTCTAAAAGTTCTAATTTATATAATGTACTATGTTAAGTTGGCTTATATAATATACATTTAAAAAGGATTTATAGGTTTACGAGCTGATCTATTTTTAGCTTTTGTAACATAAGCCCCATTTTTTGGCTTATATTAAGACTTTATGGGCTTATAAAAGTTTCAAAATAAGCCGAAAAAATAAAGCTTATAATACATAGGCCTAAAAACGATAAGTTGATAAACGCTTAAACAAACACCTGCTCCTATGTTGATATTGTTTCATCGATGTTTGCCTCGGCTTATATAGCCAACTTACGGCTTATATGGTTTTGGGCTTATGTTTCATAAGCTCACTTTTGTAGCTTATTTTGAAACTTTTCAGCTTACACAAGTTTATTATGTCGTTTAAACTTATATAAGCTGAAAAGTTTCAAAATAAGCCACAAAAGTAAGGTTATGAAGCATAAGCCCAAAACCAAATAAGCCATAAGCCAGAAACATAAATTTCAGCAATGCCTTCTTAGTGAAGAATCAGAACTTTTTTGGGCAAATATGTGAGGAGAAAATGATAATTAGAGATATCTTGAAAACTAAAGTAACATTTTCTCTTCCAGATAAATAATTAAGAGATTAAGTTGTAAGAATTGTATCACCTGTTTATTGAGCATAATGGCATGAGCACGGTTACCTATAATATCATGCAACATATTAGTCGCTCCCGTTAATTAACAGTTTTTGACACGTTGTTATTAGCTGATCACTTAATTCGAATGCGTGCATATATAATGGAAAGTTCAAACTGTACATGAACTAAAGATATAGTCTAGAATAGCCTTTAAAGGAAAATCAAATACTGATTAAAACATTAGTTTATGCAAAACAAGATTTGAGAAATTTTCATGATGTTAATTTTAGTTTAGACCTACCATATGATTAATGTAAGCGCGTAGGTGCTAATTTAAAAATCCTACTTATATCTGTTCATAGTTTGTGAAGCATAAGTTGACTATTGGTTTTTACTCGCATTATGAGGATTGCATTCTAGGTATTTTTTTATGGTTTGTAAAGTTTTTTATTTTCATGTTTGTAATGTTAGAAATTTGATCAAGTGCGTTGGTTCTATTCAATTGAGAAATGTTGTTTGATAACATATATTCTACGTAGTTGTTATGTATTAATGGGTCATACCTTAGTGTTAGATAATGTGTAATTTGCCTTCATTTTAGCCATAGGCATTGTTTTTAATAGTTATTAGCACACATCATTATATATTTATGACGCTTGCTTCTGTGTGTAATAATGATATAATAGCTTCATTAGGGCCTATTCAGATAGCTTATTTTAGAAGCTATTTTACCTTGAATCAGGCTCATTGAGGGTTGTTTGTATAGTTTATTTCAGCAACTCTTTAACCTTCACATGTTATTATGGGTTATTTCAACAGCTAAATAACGTCGACCTGTTGCTATTTGGGGCTGTTTGGATAGCTCATCTCAGTAGCTAATTAAACTGAGTCACATGTTGTGTTTTCTAATGCTATGAATGAATGTCCTTTCAGGGTAAAGCCAGAATGCTAAAAAGGAACATCAGACTCATTTCTATAACCAAACCTGGTATGTTCCCATTTTTTTTACTTTTCTTTAGCACCGTGTTGATGTTATAGAGACTTGGATGTTTTCAGGAGTTTATCTACCCTATGGTGCAAGAACCAAACTTCATCTTTTGCATATCTATACATGAATGCATATAATATTAAAATAATTAATA
>BQNB010044529.1:0-11223 GCA_026074375.1 Tanacetum coccineum
TCGCAATATATAATACTTTACAAGTATTATATAAAGAATGTGATAAAAATAATTAAACAAAATAATTCGACACATTTTCGAAATTCACTTTACTAAATTAATAAAACGTTCTTGTATAAAAGTAAACACACGTTTTTAAAGTCTCGAATTAGATAAATGACGTTTTAAAGACTTTACAAAAGTTATAGTTGGGAATTATAAAATAATATTTTATAATTTAGTATTTCGTTATGTGTTTTAACTAAACTAGTTATCTTGTTTATAAAAGTATAGTTTTCGTTTATTTACCGATTCATTGTATTATTACAAATAAATAATCTTAAAACTATATAACTTTGTCCTTTTATCGTTTTTTCCAAAATAATAGAAATTTTAATAAAAAAATACTAAGTATATAAATTTTTATAAATTTCGGCATGATCTAGTAGTTTACACGACGTTTTCCATTTTTTACAAAACTTAATGTTTTTCCCCTTATCCAATCAATGTTGTAATTTATCCATATGTTTTAATATCTATACCTAAGCGAAATCAAACAAATAATAAAAATAAGCAAAACCACACACATCCTTAAGAGTTATAAAACACAAAAACGAAAATAATATATAACTAATATATTATTTAACCAATTTAACCACCACTTGAATCCGATTCTAAATTTTCTAAGTATCTCGCAATATTTATAACCCGATTATACACATCAACCCACAAAACCTATGCGTGCCTGCACTCTAAACCCGGATCCAAACACCCCTTTTGGACTGTTTATACACCGATCCAAACGCTCCTTAACTACCCAACCAAACGTACCCTAACTGCTGCTAAATAGTGAACCAAACACCACTTTAAACGCAGATCCAAACGCACCCAAATGGCTAAACCAAACAACCCTATATGGGCTATTAAACCCATAACCAAACGCCCTTTTTGGGTCGTCAAACCAGAAAACAAACACCCTTTTTAGGTGTGTTACTCACAGATCCAAACACCCCTTAACATCAAATAAATAATAATAAAAGAGGGAAAGGTGGCTGGTGACATGGTGGAGCGAAGGTGGTGGCGTGGGGATGACGGCAGCCATGGTGGTTGCGTGACGATGATGTTGGTGAGGTGACGGGGTGATGTAGCGGTGGCGGCTGAGGAGGGACAGCCAAGGTGGATGGTGGTGTTCGGTTGACGGAGAGGGTGACGAGGTGGTGAGGAGACCACAATGGGATAGCGGCAGCAGTGAGGGTGGTGGAGATGTGGTGATGAAGATGACGATGGTGGAGGTGTGACGTGGGATGGAGGCGGTGTTGAGGGTGGCGGAGTGGTGTCGGTATACATACATACATATATATATATATATATATATAAATATATAAATATATATATATATATATATAATATATTATAAAAAAATATCGAATAAATAATATATATATATATATATATATATAAAAGTTTTGTAAAATAAAATAGAAAGTGTGTAATAGTTTAGGGTCGGTTTTATAAATATTTCCCCTAGGGACTGAAGTTGTAATTTTTGGGAACTTTTGTAAAATATTGATTCGGGTTTATTTTGGGCTAGTAAACGGTTGAATTAAAACACGAAAATTATGCCATTGAGTTCAAAATAATTTTTCCACGAAAAATAACTATTTACTTGACTAGTATTTTATAAATGTTTTATAGAATTTATTTTAAAATGTTTATTATATATTTGGTAACCATTGGGTCTCACGGGTAACCTTTGTCCGTAAAATAAAACTTTACTTTAAATATTTACGTTTTTAACGAATGTTTTTGAAATACAATGCTAAATAATTTATTAAATATTTTTATTTAATAAAAAGTGAAAATTAAATATAAATTTAATTATTTTTTTGTGTCGGTGCGCGTTGCGTGCGGTGTTCAAAACTTTGCGAGGCTATTTAAGTCATTTTCTGCTTGGTTTCGCATCTCGGGTAAAACTGAAAAGTTGTCCGGAATGTCGTTTTTCATAAAATTGCTTTAGAGCCCGAGTCATGAAAACAGGGTTTAGCGGGTCGTTTTTGATAAGTGAATTTAAGAATAACATATATCTTTTCGATTTCAAGTCAAATAAGTTTCAAAAAAAAAAATTGTAAATGAGAGATTATAATGGTTATTATGATTTATTATTTAAATACGTTTCAAAAATTTACCGGCTACGCGGTAATCGTTTTTATGTGACCGTAAAATGTCAAAAGTCAAAAAGTCAAGTCGGAACCAAAAAATCAAAGGGTAAAATAGTAATTTAAAATTCTGAAAATTTCAGGTTGTGACATTACCTACCCCTTAAGAGGAATCCCGTCCGGGATAGTACATTTTTTTAACCCGATTGTGTGGACCACGCACAGATAAAGGTTTAACTAAACCCCCATTTTCAGACATGACTTGAACTT
Organism: Tanacetum coccineum; assembly: GCA_026074375.1. Taxonomy (NCBI): domain Eukaryota; kingdom Viridiplantae; phylum Streptophyta; class Magnoliopsida; order Asterales; family Asteraceae; genus Tanacetum; species Tanacetum coccineum. The sequence continues at coordinate 2,406 of BQNB010044529.1, forward strand.
TACTTCACACAATTGATATTTACGACACTTCTTAATATGCATAAATTTTGGCTAGGTTTGACCAGTACATTTAACCCATCAAAATAGGTATTTTAGAAAAATATCATTACAAGTTTTATGATTGATATAAACGCGTTATAAAAAAAGTCCCTTAATGGTGAAAGTATCAAAGGGAAAGTGTAGGTGCGGGGTATGTCTATATAAGGGTTTAAATGTTTAAAGGCAGAGTCTGATTGCCGATATTTGTAAGGTTCAACGATTAACATCGGACGAGGCTAATGAATGTAAGTATTCAACTTACTTAGGAAGCACGAGGATGAATCATGACTCAACACACCACAAGCAGACAGTGCAAATTAAAGTATAATCGAACGGCTCTAACTGCGACTTTATAAATAGATGCGCCGTAGAACGACAAATAATAGTAATAAAGAAACGTTGCACACAACGTTTAATAACGAAAAAGACAACCATATATGTTTGTGCTTTAGTTTAGTCAACAAAAATGTGTCTTTACGAAATTATTAAGTTTATGAAGATGTTACGACGTTCTTACGAAAAGTTACTATAGAAAGTTTCTATTTTAGGAAAGTTTTAAATTCCTGGATGTTAACAGCATCCCCTAATTTAATCGTTTCTATATCTCCAAAAATGAACTATTAAAACCCTATCGTTTAACCAAGATACTTAGCTTGCTAAATGTATATATAAAAATTTGCTATATTTAGAAATGACCAACGGCAATGACTTATCATTTTTAGAAAATTCTTAAACCTTCGTTTTAATATTAAGAAGCTCCACGAATATTTTCAAAGACTTTCGGCACTTAATAAACCTTTTGAAACATTTTTAAACATCTGTTTACCCTCATTTAAAACTCGGACCAACAACTATATCTTTACAATTCACCCATGGACTTGACCAAAAACTTGACCATAACACCGTCATATTTTCCAAGCTATCCAAAACTCTTCTATGCCAAAACTAATCAACCAAATTCACGATAATTCAAGCCTAACCTCATCGCCATTTTTGTTGCAACTCACAAATCTCACATACTTTCATCAATAACAATTTATATATCTGAAATCATCAAAAATCTTTATTAAAATAATTATTCATTTTAATAATTTGAAAATCATAGCATAAACATATGGAGTCGTGAATCAAAAGTGTAAGAATACACAGCAACAATAACTATAACAAACGGTGATGGGATGCGGAGAGTGGACATTTTGAGAAACAATATCCCTAGAATAAAGGTCAACAAATAGGAGGAGCTCACAGGAAAAGTAATAACTTAAGAATGAGATAAGGTAGTTCAAGTGAGGTCTCAAGATTCTGCTGAGTGGTAAGACACGATCGTGTTTCGAGATCTTATTAACGGATTTCCAGTGATTATCGGGTTCGGGTTCGAGCTCATACTCGAGTCATATCGGTAGTGTTCCCAAATCTTGAGAGTAAGCACTATTTCTCCAAATTCTAGGTCGTGTGTCGTGTAGTTCCTCTCATAAACTTTCAGTTGGTAGTAGCTAGTCCTTAGGTCGATTTTCGAGTAGACGCTACATCCTCGTAGTTAATCGAAAAGATCGTCTATACTTGGTAACGGGTAACGGTTAGCTTGTAAGTTTTCGGTAGTCCTTGTACATCCTGAAGGATCCATCAGAGGTTTTGTCGGTATGAGGATCTCATAATTCACGTGATTCTATCTCACTAAAAGGTAAGTATATTGAAGAAAATCTCTAGTTCTATTGTTTATAATCCAATTAGAGTGATATGCTATAACATTATAGAACCTTCAATCCGTAATTTCCATACTACAAAGAACATGATTTTGGTCCCTCTCGCTAGGTTGTGGTGTCCTTCACATGCTAAGGTTAAATAAAAGCTACTTAGTTATGATGCTTACGTATGCGAATACTGACTGACACGACTCATGAATACGCACGTAAAATATTAATAAAACACAAGTACAATATAATCTCTGTTTACAATGTAGAGGAAGGAAAGAATAAATATAAATATACAATGAAACATAAAGGAGAAATTTGACAAAAAATTAGGTGACTAATCTCCAGCATAGCATGGTCCTTTCCCGAATTATACATAGTGGTCAGGCTATGCATACTTTAGAACTAACGATAAAATGCTCTTTTCGTCAAACTAATTAAAGTTAAAAAAAAATCTTATACGGTATAAACGATATAGTTTATAAGGTAGCAAAACAGTTTGTGGTAACGAAAACAAGGTAGTTTATATAACGACACATGGTATTTTGTAAGATAATATGAAATGTTTTATGAGGTGATAACAAAATAGTTTACGAGAAAGTTACGTGATGGTTTATAATGTAATGGTAACAAATGGTTTACAAGTTGACAACCCAATAATTTATAAAGTGGCAACGTAATGGTTTATAAAAGACACGAAGTAGTTCATAAGATGATGACGACATAGTTCATAAATTGACAGCGAAATAGTTTATAGATGACAACGTAACAATTCATTAAGTGACAACAAAATAGTTTGTAAGATGAATGCAAGGTAATTTATAATAGGGTAAAAAAAAGAGATTACAATTAACCGTAAAATAGGTTATAAGATGGAAACGAGTTAGTTCATTAATTGATAGTCAAATAAGTTATGAGGTAATAGTAGGATAATTATAAAATGTTGACAAAATGGTTCATGGAATGATATCAAAATAGTTTATAAGGTGTTAAAATAAACAAGAAGCTATCAGCAAACGGTTTGTAAACTGGTGTAAAATAGTTCATAACGCGACAATAACTACATATTAAATAAGACACACTAAAATAATTCATAGGATACCATCCATTAGTTAATAACAATAAGACAGTTTACAATAAAAATAGTGAAATGGTTGTAAGCGCAAAGGGTATCTACTTATATTTACTTCAGAGAATTGAAGTGTATCTGATAAAAGCGTCATGACACAAAATGAACAAATGAATTTAGGAAAATCCCTACAATACACGAAATCGCAGGTACAGGACTAGTGCAAAAAACTCTAGAGATACAGTCTAAGTCTACTTAGGTTTCACTAGATAAGGAAAAATCTCTCCTTAAACATCAGCGTTATCTTTGACGGCGTTAGAACCCCAACAGTTTTTAACCTCCAAAATACGTTCGCGACAGGTTCAGATTTCTAATTTGTCACTGCGACCCTAAGTTAATATCGAAACGGGTGTCCTACCATTTCTACTCCCAACGGCCAACAGTCTTGTAGTTATTTGCATCACAGTGCATGTGGTGCAAACTTACGATTATGTTGTATGAAGGGAAATTTTGCTACATATATGTCCTTGTAATTTGGTTTAGCAATGTAAGCTCTCACGGCCTTTAGTCATTTATTTTGTTGTTGGCATTCCTTACTACCTTGGTTTCCTAACGTGAACGAACCTAATCCATTTAGTACGAGGCTATGTAGATTCTTTCCCATCAAAACAATAATACTTCATAGCATTAGCATTCGTTTGGGTTACAATAACAATCTGATCCTCGTAGAACTCATACCTTGTCTTGTCCGTCGGATTACTTCAAAGCGAACGGGGTAAAGGAAATGAATAAGTCGAATAAATGAAACAATATAGACCTACATTTAAACAATTTATGTTATTATAGAAGGAGAGGCGTCCCAATCCTTCAATAAAAGATTATAAAATTAGACCTACTAAAAAATTTCTGATGCAATACGCGTGCTCACAAAATCTTCAAGGTGGTGGATGAAAATACGATGCATGCACTCTAATGAGTATGGAAAGAGTGTTTTAAGCTCGTCTTCGGAGATAGGAAGTAAAACAATCAAGGGGGATCGACATAGAGTTCAAAATAAGCTGATAAGTTACATTAAAAGTAAATAAGATAAAGGTCTTTAAAGAACGCTTTACATACAAATTACCAAACTAAAACCTCTAGTCTACACGTCCCACCATAACAAGACTTGAGAACCTTAGATTCATACATAATTCCACATAAACATTAACCAGTGATCGGGTTTCGCGTAATACGATATATAATAAGTTTATGAATAATAAGATCGAGACCATTGCATTGCTCACAATGTCATAGACAAATTTTTAGAGACCAATTGTGACATCCACTATGTCTTAGAAATGGTTTGAATATTTAATAAACAACTTCCATATAATAAAAAGAGAATAAACGTAAGGGCCGAACGTAAAAACACGCGGAGAAGAACAACCGAAAAGAAAAGATAAGCGCAAGACAACGTAAAGCTCATAGCAAAATAGGGCTCAAGGCAAAACTAAACCAACGTGCAACTTAAACGCAGGCAAGGTAAACCCATAACATAGATTGCTCAAAGCAAGATGATACTCACATATACGTCATAGCAAAAGCATGTATAAGGCACACATAAAAGCACGTAAGGATCACATACTGATTATAGACCAGACCTAGATATTCTACCTAGATATTCTACCCGGTTCTCTATAACCTTGGCTCTGATACCAATCTGTCACACCTCCAGACGGGGCCTGGACGGAATACGTGTCCGAGGGCGTGATGTCATCATATTTCGAACACAAGGCATAAGAAAACAACCAATAATTGACGTTTTGAAACATAACTCGTTGCCATATTTAAAAAATAAGATCATTTTACAAGTTTTTAAAAGAAAGTAAACATTTGCGGAAGCATAAGTAAAATGTAGCGGAAGCATAATTTAGTTTTAAAAGATAGCGGAAGCGAAATTTATGTTTTTCAAAGACAACGAGTATGATAATTTGATAAGTCTTGAAATAGGGTACCATATTGCACGTAGACTCCACATAGCACATCAAGAAGTCCAAAGCTATACACCTGAGAAAAACATGCTAAAAACATCAACCTAATTTGAGTTGAATGCCATAGTTTAAAAAAGTAAAAACATTTAAAGATCAAAATGTTTAGTGAGTTACAGCTTCACTCAAAGTAATACGAAAAGTTTTAGTAATTGGAAATGTTCAAGACCAAGTAGTGTGACCACAAGATTTCAAAGCTGTATGCTGACAACTTAGCAGTTTACGATTTCACATACAAAGCACATAGTGCCGTTATAACAAATACAACTTCACAAGCAAGTATACTAATCTTTGCTCTAAAAGCTCATGACACCGATGCTAATAACAACAGGGCATATCATATCATGCCACATAGTATTCCTGCTCTTAACTGGTCTCCCAAACCAAAGACCACCACAACGCACATTGACATGACATATATCCGTTTGTTTTTCGTTAAGTGGAACCAAAGCAGATAGGGATAATTAGTCCCAATAGATCTATTTACGCATTCGCGCTCACTTAACTAATCCAATTGGCCATAGGTGACTAATTGTTCATGATAGTTCGGGCAATAGTGGTTTGTAGCAAAACTCAGGCAACACATAAACAGGAAACGATAACAGAAAACACTTGTGTCCAATGTAAAAGTAATCAACGTTTTCGTAAAAGCTTAAAGCACTTAAATCCATAAGTAAAAACGAGTGTGACATCAATCATGTAACGAGTTTGTAATCAACGTATAAACGAGTTGGAAAGTCGGTAACGTAAACGAGTTTGTAAACGAGCATGTTTCTCACCCCAAAAGTAGTAAAGTATATGTAAAACAAGTAAAACGTGAGGCTATGAACTCACCTTGATGACGCAGAACAATTAGCAGAAATGCAACTAATAAGCACGACATAAACGGAAAAATGGAACGGCTCGACCAGAAGATGCAGCTTAACTTAAAGGTTAAATCCCACTAGCTTAGGATGATGAATTGGGGTTTTCTGATGGATGAGTACATCAACGCGACATGTTGATAATGATTTGGATTCCAAGTTAGATGAGTTTGGTGGTTGGTTAAATAAAATAAATCGAAAAGCACACGCAAAGTATGTAATATATTCCATATATATTACATATGAAAAACGAACAATTATATAATTCATATGGTGAATTATATAATAAAGACAAACAACTAAAAGAATAAGTCGCAATGTATAATACTTTACAAGTATTATATAAGAAACGTAAGAAAATAATGGTAACAATATAATTCGACACGTTTTCAAAAGTCACTAATTAAATTAATAAAAAGTTCTTGCATAAAAGTAAACACACGTTCTAAAGTTACGAATTAGATAACTGATGTTTTTAAAGACTTTACAAAAGTTATAGTCGGGAATTATAAAATAATATTTTATAATTTAGTATTTCGTTATGCGTTTTAACTAAACTAGTTGTTTTGTTTATAAAAGTATAGTTTTCATTTATTTACCGATTTAGTGTATCACTATAATTAAATAAATCTTAAAACTATATAACTTTGTCCATTTATCGGGGTTTTAATATAATAAATATTTAAATGAAAATTACTAAGTATACAAATTTTTATAAATTTTGGCATGACCTATTCGTTTACCTAACGTTTCCCATTTTTACAGAAACTCAAAGTTTTCCCTTAATCAATATATGTTGAAATTTACGCGCGTGTTTCTATATATTTGAACTAGACAAATATAAGAACAAAAATAATTAAAAACAAACACACCTTAAAGATTATAAAACACAAAAACGAAAATAATATATAACTAATATATTTATTTAACCAATTTAACCACCACTTGAATCCGATTCTAAATTTTCTAAATCTCACAATATTTATAACCCGATTATACACATCAACCCACAAAACCTATGCGTTCTAAACCCGGATCCAAACACCCCTTTTGGACTGTTTATACACCGATCCAAACGCTCCTTAACTACTAAACCAAACGTACCCTAACTGCTGCTAAATAGTGAACCAAACACCCCTTTAAACGCAGATCCAAACGCACCCAAATGGCTAAACCAAACAGCCCTATATGGGCTGTTAAACCCATAACCAAACGCCCTTTTTGGGCTGTCAAACCAGAAAACAAACACCCTTTTTAGGTGTGTTACTCACAGATCCAAACCCCCCTTAACATCAAATAAATAATAATAAAATAGGTAAAGGTGGCTGGTGACATGGTGGAGCGAAGGTGGTGGCGTGGGGATGACGACAGCTATGGTGGTTGCGTGACGATGATGTTGGTGAGGTGACGGGGTGATGTGGCGGTGGCGGCTGAGGAGGGACAATCAAGGTAGATGGTGGTGTTCGGTTAACGGAGAAGGTGACGAGGTGGTGAGGAGACCACGATGGTGGTGTAGGCGGTTGGGATAACGACAGCGGTGAGGGTGGTGGAGACGTGGTGATGAAGATGACGATGGTGGAAGTGTGACGTGGGATGGAGGCGGTGTTGAGGGTGGTTGAGTGGTGTCGGTGGATGTTGGTGGGTTGGCCGGAATCTGGCCGGAATCTGGCCGAAAAGGGAGGGGTGGCGCCGGAAAGATGGAGGAGAGGGGAGAGCATTTTTGGTGGCTAGGTTTTTGTAAAATGTGTGTGTAGGGTTAGTGTTACTACATATATATATGTATTAAAGTTTTAAAATAAAATAGAAAGTGTGTAATAGTTTAGGGTCGGTTTTATAAATATTTCCCCTAGGGACTGAAGTTGTAATTTTTGGGAACTTTTGTAAAATATTGGTTCGGGACTATTTTGGGCTAGTAAATGGTTGAATTAAAACACGAAAATTATGCCATTGAATTCAAAATAATTTTTCCACGAAAAATGACTATTTACTTGACTAGTATTTTATAAATGTTTTATAAAATTTAGTTTAAAATGTTTATTATATATTTGGTAACCATTGGGTCTTACGGGTAACCTTTGTCCGTAAAATAAAACTTTACTTTAAATATTCACGTTTTTAACGAACGTTTTTGAAATAAAATGCTAAATAATTTATTAAATATTTTTATTTAATAAAAAGTGATAATTAAATATAAATTTAATTATTTTCTTGTGTCGGTACGCGTTGCTTGCGGTGTTCAAAACTTTGCGAGGCTATTTAAGTCATTTTCTGCTTGGTTTCGCATCTCGGGTAAATCTGAAAAGTTGTCCGGAATGTTGTTTTTCATAAAATTGCTTTAAAGCACGAGTCGTGAAAAAAGGGTTTAGCGGGTCGTTTTTTATAAGTCAATTTAAGAATAACATATATATTCTCGTTTTCAAGTCAAATAAGTTTAAAAAAAATTGTAAATGAGAGATTATAATGGTTATTATGATTTATTATTTAAGTACGTTTCAAAAATTTACCGGCTAAGCGGTAATCGTTTTTATGTGACCGTAAAAGGTCAAAAGTCAAAAAGTCACGTCGGAACCAAAAAGTCAAAGGGTAAAATAGTAATTTAAAATTCTGAAAATTTCGGGTTGTGACAGTAATGCATGACTAAGTGAGCACGTTTGTATACCTATAAGAGTTCCTGCCAATTTTACTTTTCTTGCATAATTAGATTAGAATTAGATTAGTTGTAGTTTAGTTTAAAAACCCCTCCTTCAAAACCTGATATTTTACTTGCTTTCATAAAATATAAAAATACAAAAATACTCTTCCCTCAACCTTTAGATCTTTGTAAACATACAATTCGAACCTACCTCACTATCCCTCTATAGAACGATCAATCCCCCGAGTCTTGCCTATACTACACTACAACAATTAGGTACTCTGCCTAGGAGGATTGTAAAACTGTATCGCTTTTGGAAAAATCTGCATCACTCACTAACTTGTCACCTAGGAATTGTATCTCACTAGATGTACTCATACACATTTCTAAGCAATCTGCGTGATCAACATCTAAAAAGACGATTAGTTCAAAACCAACGTCCTTCAGATATCAGAATCCCATATGGATCGTCTTATTTAGGTACCGAAAGATTCTTT
>BQNB010044529.1:23541-44835 GCA_026074375.1 Tanacetum coccineum
TCATCAATAGGTACAACAATAGCAGAGTCGGCCGGAGCTAAGTGCTCCTCCTCCTCCTCCTCGTCCTCATCATCCTCATCCTTACCATCAGTGGCATCCCCAGATGAATCGTCGTCATCATCATCTCCATCATCTTCCCCGTCCATAGGATAGTTGACCGGACCATCCTCTGTCTCATCATCCTCGTACTCCTCTGGATCCTCCTCGGGATCTGACTCGGTAACAAATCAGGGTGACTCAGCAGTAGGTGAATCAACAGGAGGTAATGGCTGCTCCTCAGTTGGAAACTCATGCTCATCCTCCAAAGGTATATACTCAGGGTATATAGGCTCTGGCACGTAGTCAGGATCATGTGCCTGTACATACTCAGGGTATATAGGATCAGGTGTCTGTGGATCCTCTGGACTTGGTATGTAATCCGGTGATGGTGGGGCTACTAGCTGTATCGAGAGTCTGTCATATCCTAATACGATGACCCGTGGAATGCCTCCCTCTGATACCTCCTCATCATCGGCTCCCCAGAAGGCTCTCCCTAGAAGACTCTGCCTGGCTCCGAATTGGTGTAAACGGAAGTGTAGGTAACCGCAGATGACGCAGAAGACATGACTGCTGCAAAAGCAAAAATAACTTATATAAGTATTACTTATAAAAGAGATCGTCATGTTATGTCTATAAGTTTTAATTATAAGAGTCTTATAGTAATATACGTAATATAATTTATATACACATATATCATATCTGAGCGCTTACTAAACCACTAATGCAAAATAGTGTGATTATGTAAGCATATATGTGCTAGATGCAAACAAGTAATGCATGTACGTTCCCGTGCAAATCTCATTGTGAAAGCTAGTGTATGAAACTGGCTATAGTCCAGGACAAATTTTTTGACCTGGTTCTATAACCTTTGCTCTAGATACCAATCTATAACACCCCCAAATCTGGGCATAGCAGCGGAATGTTGAATATCTGAGGGCGTTACTTCATAGATCAATAGCACAAGATATGAGAACGACCACTAACATGTCGTTTTAAAAAGATACATTGGATTAACAAAATACTTGTTCATTACACAAGCTCATGGCTTTAAATTGTTTGATAATGTAAGTAAAGATTTCGGTTTATAACAAATGTTCCTAAAATGTAATACGCCCCAAATCTTTAGTACTTACTCTCCAAAGAGTGACCCCTAATGTATCTTGGCACCTCGTGCCTTATTGACCTGAGAAAAACATGCTTAAAACGTCAACATAAAGTTGGTGAATTCATAGGTTTATGTAAATCAGTAGCAGGACCGCAAGATTTCTAAGTGTATGATTATAAAGATGAGTACATACAGGGTAGGCTAAGGCGATTTGGGTGTAACAATTGGTTCATGGGTGACAATGCTCTTCATTAATAGTCCGGCTTAACCAGAAAATTATGAGAACCGTGAAAAATGATAGGCTCGGAGGGTTGTACTAGGGGTATCCTACACTAAAAATGAGTGCATGAAAAGGGTGTGGGATAGTTATATGATCGGTGTGACCATCATAACAATTACAGGTTTAAAACATGGGTTAATCCTAGTGCCTCTTATCTAGAAAATCCTAATACTTACTGTGCGGTCTCGGGATGCATCACAAAAACAAGTTCTAGAATTTAATATACTACTGGTACACTCATATAATTTAACATCGATACCAATGCTCCAGAAAAGGCGACAAAGACCATACGTACACATCCGTAACGACAGAATAGACACATATGACTGCATTCGAACCTTAACTCGAGAAAGCTAAAGGTATAAACTATCTTGGGTATCAATAATGGATACCTGAATTCCTATAGATCTAAAGGACATTGTTAGAGTGGAATTTTAAGGGTTTTGTGCTAGTCATGTAAATTCCTATTCATGAGACGCTATTAGTACTCGATTTTCATCGGTATGAGTCATAAATTTTTTAAAATTTTAGTCAAAATTACCTTTTTATGCTATGTTTTGATATATTACCCATCATTTTAAGGAACAAGCAAATGGAAAATGAAGGAATAATTTTTAAGGCTTATTTCCCCCCTACACTTAAGTTGAACATTGTCTCCAATGTTCTATAGAAGTACCCGTAAAACGAATAAAGGGAAAAGAAAACAAGTAAAAAAACTAGTTATACTTTTAGTATTTACATTTTAAACCCTTAGGTTTCCAAAGTTATACTTTTAGTCCTTCAACTTTTTAATAATTACACTTTAAGTCCTTATATATTTCAAACAGCCCCTTAAGTTTCTGGAATATCAAAACAGCCCCTAAAGTTTATAGAAAACAGTTTGACGATTTTAGTCCCCTAAGTTTATAAGTTTGCACTTTTAGTCCCTTAATCTTGAAAAATCACATTTTAAGTCCAATTAAATTTTGGAAAGTGGCAATAGGTTTTATTAGTTTTAAATAAGCCAGTTAAGGTGTCTTAACTTGTAAATAAGCTTGGTGAGCTTATTTTGAGCTTATTGGGCTTATTGGACCCAATATGATCCATTAAGCATTCCAAGGGTCCAGTTAGGATTTAAAAAGTACACGGGCTCTCAATAAACTCATTCAAACTTATTGGAACTGTTATGGTTGAAAATAAGCTCGGATGAGCTTATTTGAGCTTTTTCAAGCTCATTGGGCTTGTTAGCCCAATAACCTTAACCCGTATGTTATCAAAAGTCCATTAAGCATTTTCTTAATTGGCCCGACTTATTTTCTTATCTTATTAAGCTTATTTGGGTCTGTTTTAAGCTGTTTTACCTCGTGGCTTATTTAATAAGCCATTAAGCTTTGGTAATGGGCTTTTGGTCTAATTACGAGTCCAATAAGGTGTTTTACGCGTTTGGGTTCGATTCATTTAGGTCCATTAGCTTGTCTAGGGTTAGTATAATTCCTTTAAGCTGTTTAAGCTCACAAATAAGCTGCCAAAGCTTATTTGTGGCTTATGGGTTTACGATAGTCACGTAAATGGGCTACCAAGCCCATTATGGGTTCGGTTTAGTTTTTAACTATACATTAGGGTCTATGTGAGCCAATAAGCATATAGGTCCTTTAATAAGCTTGTGGAGCTTATTAATAAGTTATGACCTCCTAGATACGGTCCGTTGGGCCTGTTTGGGCTTAATGGGCCCATTCACGGCATGTTAAGATTTTCTTTTCATGTATGCTTATTACTTACGAGTTAAATAAGTCCTTAATCCACAATAAGCTCGAATGAGATTATTAATAAGCTACGGTCCCCACTAAGGCGATTTATCAATAGTTCTTTGGAAGGCGATTTAACAATAGTTCTTTGGAAGGCGATTTAACAAGGCGATTTATCAATAGTTCTTTGAAAGGCGAATTAACAATTTTCTTTGAACGATAATTTAACAACTTGTCTTTAGAAGGAGACTTAACCAATTTCAGTGAAATTGTTGGACCGTTTACTGAATAGATCTTAACCTTTAGCTTGTAAAGGGTTTGTTTCTTTAGATAATTCTAAAGCAACAATAATGAAACACTGATTTGAACACTATTGATTATGCGGAAACTAATTAATAATGCTAAGAAGAACAGTATTAAGAATCACAAAAGAACTTTATAATTATAACTTGAATTTGCCAGGTTACATATTACAAAAACTTTATGATTCGCTAAATCGATATCTATTGATCTGTGTTGAATGTATCTACATAACTATGCATAGGGTTCCTTTTATAGGACTAAGGGAAACCCTAAAGGCTTTAGACAAAACGTCGTACAAAGATTCATGGATATCCTTTCCTAAGATATTATGCATATCTTCATAAAACGGTGTACTAACTATTTTATCATAAACGATACTAAACTATCTGGATCAGTACTAACATTTTGTATTGTTCATTACAATTACAAACTAGCGTACTTACAATAATAAGTCTAACGGTACTAATGCAGGAATTACATGATTCCAATAATCTTCCCCCTAAAAATGAATTGTTGAATTGTGTAACTTCATGTTTCTTTAGTGTAAACATCTTGTAGACCAGGAGGATGTATCCAAACACTTCTATTCTTCAAAATCTCCAATTTGATTAAAACTTGATTCTGTATCAACTCTACAACCTTGATTTTCTTTAAGCTTCCCTTCTTTATCAGCAACACAGCAAATCCAACTAAGTTGGCTTTGTAGTTTTTGGCAAACTACCAGCCATTAACGGATTTGATATTCCTTTACCAGTAGTCGTTTGCTCTAGGATAGCCAATTCTTCATTGTAAACAACAAGGTGAATTGATAACCTTATAGTTTTGAGTAAACTATCAACTATCAACAGATTTGATTTGTCTTTACCAAAAGCCGTTTGCTTTTGGACTAGTCAATGCTTCATTGCCATAACATGGTGCATTGATAACCATATAGTTTTTAGCAAACTATCAGCTATCAACAAATTTGAGATGTCTTTACCAGGAACTGTTTGATCCTAGACTAGCCAACTCTTCACTGTGAAGCAAGGTGAGTTGAGAACCATACAATTTTTGGTAAATTGTCAACCATAAACGAATTTGAGAAGTCTTTACCACAAGCTGTTTACTTATGGACTAGCCAGTTCTTATGTATGTTAAACATGGTGAACTGATGACCATTTGTTGTGTGGTTTAAAACCAACACTCAAAGATCCTTCTCACTTCCATCTTGGCCTCTAAACTCATCAATTTGTTGCTCAATAAACCTTAGCAAATCAAATACAGTATCATCATCAGATACAACTGTCAATCTTAGATCCATCATCCTCTCAAGTGTGTTTTTAGTAAGAGGATATCTTCTCTCTGTAGCATATTGACTTAGTACCATTTCTAGTCTCTAGGACATGAATCCACAAGTTTTCATAGAATATTAGCTTCTTGAAAGTTCCACTCTTCTTGATTCTTTCAGAGTTCATCATCTTTTTTGATCAAACATATCCTCAAATCACCAAAGAAGTAGATTCAATTCCTTCTGGAGGTGTTTTTTCAAACCTTTTCATTACTAGACTATATATCTCAACCAGATCCATCCTATCAAAAAATTTAATCATCTCAGAAAAGGTCTTGATCCACCTTGAACTTCCTATCAGCATTAAAAACTCTATTGTTAAATCAATTTCTCTTCCAAATAACCTAATCATAAAAATTTAGATTCCTATGTTGCATGATAGGATACCTAGTACCAGATACTTTCATAATCTTTTTTTCTTCTTTCAGGAACTATCTTTGAAGGTTTTAGTGATTCTCCTTTCATGTTAATCGTCTTGTTGCCTTTTTTAGACCTCTTTTGAGCGTTCATCTTAAATCTCCTTCCTGATATTCTCCTTAGGTTCTTCAATTTTAACTTAACTTAGTACTTTCAGGTTCTTATAACCTTTCTTTATCCTTACCGTTGCTTTCTTGTTCTTTTTTTCAATACAAATTTTTTCATCTTTGCAGAAACAAGGGAATGAAATTTTCATTTGCCCTTTTTACCTTTTCATACATCACTTGTATTTCTTCAAACTTATTTTTGTTCAGCTGAGCATGTTTGTATCATACATTCTTCAAGTATCGTATCATTTGGGTTTCTCAGCTGATTTCTTGTAGGAAGCTTGTTTCTGATAGCCTCAGATCTTTGTTGAGCAAGAAATCTTCTTTGTGCAGCAATGGTATCATGAAGAAACTTGGCTCTTTGCTCAATAGTGAACTTTTCTCTCTTTTCTTCTTGAAGCTTCTCAGCGGAGAATCTATTCTGCAATTAAGTCTTCTTGGTTGAATATAGTCATTACTTATTGGTGAATGCAGCCTAGTAGCTTTCTTCTCAGCCAACTTCTTTCTTTTCCTTTCTTGCTTTCATTCTTCCTCTTGAACCTTTCTGCGCTATCTCTTCATCATTAGCAAGCATTTTAAACATCTTTTCAGCCTCATTTACCTTCTGATTAGCTTTTCCTAAGATAACTTTCTTGCCTTTTGTCTTTAGGATAAATCTTTGGAAGTGGCTTCAAAGTTAAGATTGACCTTTCAGTTGTAGTTCTTGGTCTATCGGTATCTTTAATCTCTTTAATCTCAAATCCTTTTTGCTTAGTCTTATTTTATTTGGCTCATGGTAACCAAAAATTGAGAAATAGTTTCATCATCTCTGAAAACAGTTGTAGGAGCATCACTTTCATCTGAATTTCCATCTTTTGGCTCAGCAGTACCTTTATTTGGCTTGTCAGTACTAACTTTTAGCTTGTCGGTACTAACTTGATCTTCAGTACTTACTCTTGTTTCTTCACTGTCCTTCAATGTCCCTTTATCATGAGCATCCTCAGTCTCCATGTAATCCATTGCATCATCAAGATCATCAAAAGCTGGATCTTTATGCATTGTTGGTTCAGATTTGGCAGGTTTCCTCCCCTGTTTAGATACAGACTCCTTCTGCATCAACTTTTTCTTCAAAGATTTCTTCCTTGCCAATCTTTTCTTCATGGAGACACTTTTGATCCAAGCATTATGGTGTGAGATAACAGGTTTAGCCTTCTTCTTTAGCTGCTTGATTTGAGCCTTCAAATCTTTAATTTGTGCAGCTTGAGTTGTAACCTGTTTACACAAGGAAACACAAGTCGTACACACTTTGAGGTCAGGCCTATCCTCATTCCCTGATAGGATCTTATCATAGGATGTTGACCTCCTTATGATTCCTAATAGAGCCTTCTGGAATGGAATCGGGAATTAGGTTAGAAGAAGAAGGTCTGAGGAATGGGTCAGGCTGTGGCTCAAACTTGTCTTCACTTGGGTGAGTAGGAGAAGGTGTGGGTTGGGTTTCAGATGGTCTTTGTGAAACTGCACCTTCATCCTTTGTTGGTTGAGCCAGCATAGAAGGAAATAAAGGGGTCACATTCCTAGAAAATTTTTACCCTTTTTAACCATAAAAGAGAAAACCTTAGTAGTTAAAGCATTAATAGGGAAGTGGTCTAAGGGGACAGGCACATTCTTGAGTTGGTTATTCAAAAATACTAGAATAAACCTTGGGTACATGAGAAACTTCTTCTTTGCATCCAAATGCCTCATCATTACCTCAAAGATTTGTTTGGAAAAAGTTATAAACTTGATTAGGTGGCCAAACATATTATCACAGCATGTTGCAATATTGTAGGTATTTGATTCAGATGTGCTTTTTGAGCTTAAACAGTGGATGATGGTCGGTTATGAAACAAAAAATTTCGATAGAGGAGAGAAGAGTGTCCTTTATTAAAGTAAGTGTATTCAAATCTCCTCCCATACCCATCATTAAATGGTATAAATATTGTGGATTTGGTAACCCATCAATCCAGCAGCATCCTTAATTGAAATCATTCTAATTGTTGCTTCTGAGATTGAGACAGGCTTGCGCAACGGTGGCTAGTTATCACCTATCATTGTTGATTGTTTTGATTTAGTCAGTCATCAAAATGTTCAATAAACAGTAGTAGAGCAACAGGACTTATAGTGAGAGAATCAGTAAATTGAGTTGCGTGTATGGAAAGTCCTATGATTCCATGAAATTCAGCATTCCCATCAGTCTTTTCTAAATAGGCGACCATATTGTGCTTAGGACATGATTCAAGAGCTGCCATAGTCGATGAATTGATGGTTGTCGGTGATGAAAAGATTAGGGTTGTTAACGAGAGCAATTAAGAGATATTAAGTGAAGAAAGTATGCAATTGAGATGGGTTTATATAGGTTGAGCAAACCCAAGATCAAAGAAACGATGCAATTTACACTTTAGACCCCTAGCGGTATTTTCTCCAATGGCTATTCAGCGGTACAAACTTTACTCAATGGTACCAACTTTAAGCCTGGCGGTACTAACTTTTTGGTTATCAAAATTAACCAAAACTAGCAACACTATACTACTTAGTACCTATGAGAGCCTCAAAAACAAACCAAACTGCATTACATAGCTTTGCACTCAATTCAAAACACCATAATCATCTGTAGATATCTTCGAGCAGTACTAAGTAAGCCTAGCGGTATTAATTCTGGTACTAGCATCGTACAATGTTTTGCTAGTATAATTTGAAATAAGCTTAGTACCACATCTAACTTGAATCCTCAATGACAAATAGTATAGTGAACCCCATATGAGTATCATAAGCCATCTCTTATTCTTGGAATTCATTACAAACTATACAACAAAATATCTTGCCTCCCCTTAAAATTCGTGGTTACAAAATTTAACTCCCAATGCTAACACAAAAAGTTAATTTGTGACATCAAATTCCTTTGGTTGAGAGGTCTTGCCAACATTAGAGTCTGTGTAAATCTTAATAACTTCGATCAGTCTTTTCTCATAGCAATCTTTGATAAAATGAAATTGAATTTCGATATGCTTATTCCTAGAATGAGCAACAGGATTCTTGATAACACTTATAGTGCTCTCATTATCAATATGGATTCTATTGTTCCATGAAAATTAACCATATTCCATCCATTCTGATTCTGTATCCATAGTACTTGCCCACAACAGTTAGCAGCTGCAACATATTCTGCCTCAGTAGTAGAATTTGCCACAATAGTCTGCTTCTTGCATTGCCAAGAGATCAATCTTCTACCTTTAAATTTGCAGTCTCCTATTGATGAAGATTCTGTCAAGGCTGGCTCCTCTATAGTCACTGTCTGAGAAAGCTTCTAGTTCAAAAGGTGAACCCCTAGGATACCATAAACCTATTTTGGGTTGATGTTTAAGGTACCTAAAAATCCTTTTTACTGCATTTAAGTGTGAAGCTTTTGGAGTGACTTAAAATCTAGCACAGGCACAAACAACAAACATTAATGTCTGGCCTTGATGCAGTCAATACATCAGGGAAAACAATCATAGATCTTGTCGACATTGTTACATCTATATCTTAACCATACTTCATCCTTGACCAGTGGTTATTAGACTCTAATAGGGAGTGTGCTGTTCTGATGACAAATATCTAATTCTTAAGGTGTTAGTACATACTTGTCCTGACTAATAAAGATTTCATTAGGTTGTTGCTTCAACTTTATTAAAAAACTCCCCAAAGAAAGAGTGAGTTCAGCCCATGGAGCTTCATTTTGGAATCTTTTGTGCATACAGTCTTCAAACTCTGTACACATAGACTTCTTTGTAGAAGACCAAAAATAAATGTCATTCCACTACAATTGGGACTAACATAATGTCCTATTATTCTTCTTGATAACTTTTGTTTTGTCTATGGTCCTTCTCCTGATGAAAACATTTTCTATCAGAAAAGAAGAAAGTGTCTGCATACCAGCTCTAGGGGCTTGATGAAGACCATAATGAGCTTTGATCCCCTTTTAGACTTTGTTTATGATGTAGCAGATTACAAAGCCTGAGGTGATGGACATACACCTCCTCATTCAATAGTGCCATAGAGAAATGCACTTTTAACATCCATTTGGTAGACAGTAAATCCATGTATGATGCAAAGGCTACATAATACCTGATTGCCTTTATCCTGGCAACAGGTGCAAAAAACTCATTTAATTATTCCTTTCCTCATGTCCTATTCCTTGTGCTACAAGGCTTTATTTTTCACAACAATACTTCTCTCATCCCTTTTATTCTTGAATACCTACTTTGTGCCAATTGCCTTTTTCCCAGATGGCAAATCAACAAGTATCCAAACCTTCTGTAATTTGAACTGCATCAATTCCTCTTGCATTACTTCAACCTAGCTTTCATCTTGTAAGGCTTGTGATATATTCTTAGGTTTTTCTTAGGAGAGAAAACATGCTAACAAACAGTTCTGATAATCTTTGTGATTAGTTCTATTCTGTTTAGAGATGTAGCTCACCAATGCTTGTTGTGCTGAAGAAGCCTTTTAAATCTTTCCTCTTGTTTGAATTGTTGACTTATGATCTCCTAGAATTTGATCTTTTGGATGATCCTTATGAATTCTGAGTGTAGGAATAGGACTGACATTAATGGTGTCATCCATATTGTTGAAATCAGCCACTGCACCCATATTCTCGTCATCATAGGCTCCATTGAATATGCCATCATTTGAAAATACATCAGAATCATCTTCAAAATTAGGCATATTTGGATCAATAGGTAAATCAACATTAGGGAAAGTAGATGCATCAATAGGTATTTTTCCTCCAAGATAGACAAATGATGATTCACCAGCATTTGCACCTGTAGGAGTACTAGCAGCACTAACATATGGCGTGGTAGTAGTACTAACAGATGATCTACCAGTACTAAGTTTGTTAAAACTGGTAGCCTGAGTTGCCCTCTTTTGAGATGCAATATTCCTCTTTTCTTCTTCAAAAGCTTGTCTTGTTGCATCATCCAGAGCTTTAGCAATCACTTCTTAAGCAATCATCTTCTCAAGTTCAACATGCAAGACTTGTTCATCTATCTGTAATCTGTTTTGTCCTTCCTTGTCTGCAAACACTTCTGAGATCGGTACATTCATTGTCTTTAGAAGTGCTTTTTAGAAGGTTTTTTTTTTTCTTGTGAAGCTGGAGCAACTCTTCTACTGGAATCCTTGTCCTATTGAAGTTTAGTAGAAGCAGTAATGTATTCTCTGAGTAGGTTCTTTACTTTTTCCTGATGAACATGCACAAATTGAATCCTGTTGTACCTGCATCCACATTAACCTGATTTTCTACACTAACAGGATATAGTTCAGTGAATTGGTTTAGAAATTCAAGATCCAAACATCCAATTAGGTCCAGTTGCTACCACATTTGTTGATTCTTCAAGAAAAATCAATGTGCAGATTCTCTTCTCCTTTGGTCCTTTTGTGTGTACTACTCTATGGCCTTACTAGTGGTAGAGTATCCAAGCAAATAACCTTTATCAGATTTTCCCATTTCAAATTTGCCCAAGGAAATCTAAGGGGTTTAAAATGGCAAATGGGCACCCATAAAGGGTATTCATAAAACTAATACTAGGTGAGTTACTATTAATAGTTCATAAGGTGTCTTATTTGAGGTTTGGTCACTAATACCCTATTCAGTTACTAGCAGGCAGTATTTACTGCCTCTGCTCAAAATAATAGGTAAAAGTGAGTCTGCTAACATAGTTCTAACAGCCTTAATTATGGTCCTGTTTTTCCTTTCTACAACACCATTCTGTTGTGAAGTTCTAGCCACACTAAACTCCTTTTTTATTCCTTTCTTAGCACAGAATTCATTCATAGCATGGTTCTTAAACTCTGTCTCATTATCACATCTAATGATTTAACATTATGATTCAATTGTTTTCTAAGCCTATGATAAATTTACAATGGATTCAGATGTTTAGTCTTGGCTAGCTAAGAAAAAATACCCAACTAAATATGCTGAAATCATCAGTCTACAACCTAAACAGGTACTTTTCTTGTTAATACTTTCTTACAATGACGGTCCAAATATAGTCATATGAAGTATTCTAGGGGCTTTCTGATGATTCTTTCTAACTTGGCCTTCTTAGGAGGCCCTTATGTAGCTTACCATTCTTTGCAGGCAAACACAAGCTGTGGATCAATTCATAAAAAACGTTTAAAAGAAAGCCTCTAACTAGGTGAACATTTAACAAGTTTGTTTATGTTTGTGAAATGCAATGACGATATCTCCTGTGTCATATTTAGGACTCATCTGAGTTGCATTTGGCATATAAACAAGAGTTATACCTGCGGGTAACCACCTGTTTTTACAATCCAAGCTGTAACATCTTCTTTCTAGGAGCCGATGTACAACTTGACTTTATCAAGAAGCTTAAGTAGGAGACAAGATAAGCATTCGTCTCAGTAAAATGAACTTTTTTCTTGTCACACATTTGTGAGACAGAGAAAAGGTTAAACTTAAGTTCATCTACAAAATAGACATCATCAAAGTCTAAATTAGCAGTTCTGATTTTACCTTTACCCGTTATTTTACCTCCTTTGGGATCACTTCCAAAAGCCACAAAGCCTCCATTGTAATCTTCATAGTCTGAAAGATAAGCTTTGTTGCCAGTCATATGGCTAGAGCAACCACTATCCACCACTGCATGATCCTGTAAACAGATCTCTGGATTGCCCTGCACAAAAAGTAAGAGAAATCAGTATCTCTTAGGGACCCAAGTCACCACAGACTTGGATATCCCTTTTGGGTCAACATACTCAAACTTCTTGAGTATGAAAGATCCTTTTTCTTTGGACTCATGATCCATGTAATTTCCCTTAGGCCTCCAAACCCACCTTGACTTCTTAAGAGCATTATCCATCTTACCCTTACCAGTATTAACTACTGCTCTTGTCCCAGCAGTAGTCATATTTTTAACCCCAGAAGTTTTAACATCTTGTTTTAAGTTTTTGGGTCTAAAAGCTGGTTTTGTGTAGTAAGACCTCTTGATTGGTGAATATGAGGCTCTTGGTCTTACATTGTCCATTCTTGGGTAAATTGGTCTAATAGCACTACCAGTTTGTGCTATTTTTAGGGCAAATGGCCTAGCAGTACTAACAGGCCTAGCAGTACTAATAGGCCTAGCAGTACTAATAGGCCTAGCAGTACTAACAGGCCTAGCAGTACTAATAGGCCTAGCAGTACTAACAGTATGTACTGTTCTTTTCCCATTTGGCCTAACAGGATTAACTAAACCTGTCCTGGTTAGTACTCCTGATGGGACAAAAGACCTTCTAGCTTGAGGGTATTTCAAATTATTTGAAATTTTTTGTTGATTAACCCTTTTAGCATTATCCCATACTGGTTTGACCACCCTTTGACCAGTATTAACCACAGTTTTCATCTTAGGTTCTGGACTCTTTTTGGCATAAAAATCACAATCTTTGATCAAATGGTCAGTACTCTTACAGACAAAGCAAGTTTTTATTTTCTTAAATCCAATTCTTTCTTTTTGAGAAATTTGACCAATTTTATCAACTCGATTTCTAACTGTTTGAGTCTCATTAGTCTTAACATATATAACTGTTTTTACAGCACACACATCATCCTCATCATCTGAGTTCCAATCCTTAATGATGACTTTGTCTCTGTTAATCTTTGGTTTAGGCACAACTGATTCATGAACAGACTTAGGTTTTTCAATGTTTACTTCATTTGTTTTACCTACAGTCTCACTAGTTTTAGATTTACTAGTATCAGTATTAAGCTCAGTTTTTTTTAACTCAATGATTTTCTTTCTAATGGCGTATTCATCTAAACCTGAAAATGATATGTCAACTCTTGGGGTTAGGAAGTTCCCTGTTATAGGAGGGGGAACAGCATGATACCCATCTGCTTTGGAGAACCTATCATTTGCTGGTGTGATCTCTTCATCACTTGATCTGACCTCAAAAACACTCATACTGATCTCACTATCAGTTTCAAACTTGTCACTCACTTCATTCATATGTGTGCCATATCCTAAACCATTTTTATCATGGGGTACTTATTTGACTGTTGAGTACAATATTAAGACTTTTGGATGATTCTTCCTATTTTGCTATCTTAATATTCAACTCATCTCTTTCCTTAACAACTTTCTCTAATTCCATGTTTAGGTTATTGATTTTTAATTCTCTTCATTTAAGCTCATAGTTTTGAAACTCATATTTTTCACCCCAAGCCAGTTCATTATTTTCCTGTCCAAGTATCCTAGATTCTAGTGACTCTAAGGCTAATTCATAACCCTGAATTTCTAGTCTGGCTCTGTTAAGTTTTTCTCTTTCATTATCATAATTCTTTTGAAGAGTTTTAAAAGATTCAAGACATTGTTTAAAACAGTTTTGTACCTCTTTGTTAGAAGAACTTGATGAGCATGAGGAGGAGATGGCCATTTCCTGGTTTGATTGTAAATCTTCTTCAAATAATAGAGTTTGTTACACCCCCAAAATCAGACGGCAGCAGAATAGTAACATAAGGGTGCGACTTTAAGGCACAAAGTACAAGTCACAGAAAACGACCTCAAAAGAGACGTTTAATAAAATGTCACATTCGATTTTTCCCTTAGTTTCTTCCTGATTTGCATTCCTTAGCAAAGTGCCCTTTCTGTGACAGTTTAGCACTTAATTTTGACTTATCAAAGGAAACAGGTTGTTTCCTTTGAAATCCAAGTTCCTTCCTGTCTTCTAAATGAATCTCTGCACCCTAACAGTCAACATGGCTACTTGCCATCTAATATCCAATTCTTCCAAGTCATCTTGATCAATCTGCTGCAAATCCTCATTATCAAGTGGAGGACTCGTTGTCTGTTGTGCAAAGAAAGAGCATACTACTTCATCAGCACCTGGAGTAGATGAAACCTGACTTGTTGAGCTAGTTCCTCCAGCAGTATTAACTCCAAAATTTCCACTAGCAGTACTAACTTCATTAGTGCTGCTTGTATTCTCAGAAGAAAGAAAAGCCAAGTTCAGAGAATTAGATGTGGAACTTGAAGACCTTTTCATCTCATCTTCATAGACTCTAAGGTTGTTGTAGAGATCATCAATATCAGTCTGGTCTATGTCTGGCTTATTTCTCATGATTAAAGCAATTTGACTCCATGAAGGAGGAAGACTTCTTAGAAACTTTTGGTTGATATCTTCCTTTAATACTGGAGCAGCATGAACCTCCAATTGACTTATGAGTTTTTGGAACCTATCATAAGCCTTATCCAGACTTTAATTTGGTATGATGCTTTTGATTTTTAATGATTTCTTCTTTATCAAGTTCGATTTGTATTTGGGGGTTTTGTCACGATTCAAATGTTCTATTGATGCTGCTACTGATTCTAATTAACCCAATTAAGGGTAACAATTCAAAATCGATAACATTAGGGTTTTCTCAAACACCCCTAATTTTATAAAAACCCTAATTCGGTAAATGATGAAAAGCATGATTTTTGGTTTTTCATTGTTTCTTGATTATGATGTCGTCACAAGAAGCAGCAGCAAAAGATGCAAGAAGAATGGTGTAAGTTACTGCGTTAGGGTTGATGATTGTTGATGTGTGTCTGATCACGAGGGATTTATGATGAAGACGAATGCCATTCCATTTGTGACCTAATATTTTATTTAATCCGTCTGCTTCATTGTTGCTGCTGGTTATAACGTTGATGATTGATGTTCTTATGGTGTTCATCGTCATTATGTGGAATGCAAGAAACCCTAATTCGTGTAGGGTATGGTGATGATACTGGTTTACTGAAATTCAGTTATAATGAAATGAGATATGGCAGAGAGAATGATATACATCAAACAGTTATTAATTTGAGAAACATATCTTGGTATTTTAATATTCAGATTCTATTACAAGATATGTTTAACTTATGGCATGGTTCTATTCACTGTATTAATGATTGAGTTTCGTATGGTGAAAATAGGAAAAAGAAAACAGTTGTTACAATTATGATTATTTTATTTAGCATTTTAGTATACACTGAATATTGGGGGCTCAAAGGTTAGGTACTGGATTTGGGTTAGGATGTGATGCACACAGGTTAGTACTGCCATAGTCTTCATTAGTACTGCTTTCAGTATGTGATTACTATTGTGTTCATTGCTGTTGTGTTCGAAGAAAGAATGTTTTGTGCTGCCAACAAAAGCTTATGTTGCTATTGTTACTATTGTACGAGCAAGTGAACATTAATACTGTTTGGGCAAAGGAAGCATGGGCATGCATGACATTATTTGGGCTTAATAGAATGGTGATGCTATGAATATTAATACTGTTTGTATATATATTTTCCGAGTACATGTACTTTTTAAGTACTTGTTTATGCTGCTTGGGATATAAAAAACAGTTAATTAATACTGTTAAGTTCAAGTTCATTAGTACTGCTTTTGAAATGTTAAAGCTGTTCGTTGGGCTTTTATTGCTATTGGGCCATGAGATTTTATTAATGTTGTTTGTATAATGGTGCTACACATTTAGGCTCAAAGGTTTAGTTTGAAGATGTCAAGAACAGGTTTGTATATTACTTACTGTTGGTTTATGGATGGACAATACTGCTAGCGTATAGCAGTTAATACTGCTAGGCATTTCTATTGAGTTTTAGTATGCCAGGTACTTTATACTGCTCAGCAGTTGTCCGATGTTGGGACAACAAAGAGTTGGTATCTCGGATACAAACTGTTTCTACACAACAATTTTTATTATTGATTTGTATGGCTCGTTTTTGGAACCTTCATAAGCCTTCTTATCAAGACTTTCATTTGGTTTTGCTGGGTTGGTAAAGTTTGTAATACTGATGGTTTTAAAAACATTCTCTGTATCCTTTTGGATTTCATCATTTACTCCAAACCTTTATTTGACTTGCAGCCCTGAGAGATTTAGCATCTGGGGAACATTTATGAAACTAAGGAGATATTCATCATTATTGCTAACAAGCAAGATGCTCTTAACTCTTTACCTAATAATTTTGGCCAGTCGTTGTTTGGCTTAAGTCTTAGGAGCCAGGAGGACCCAGATTGTTCTCTTGCTGGTGTACAGCCTCTCTTGGAGATCTCCATCGACAATTATATCCCATAGGTTATGATCTGTGTGGCAGATATATTGTCGCATTCTCATGCTCCAAATATCATATTCTCTCTTTTTGATGATCGGGATTTTCATTGCTGTTATAGTTGGTGGAGGAGAGTCTTGTTCTATCATCTTCCTGGTTTGATTGTAAATCGCTTCAAATTATGGAGTTCTTCTTATTCGAAAGTTTCCACATAAGCTTGTTACCACACTTGTGGGAGCCCTTACTGAATGATCTTGAAACCTTTAGCTTGCAAAGGGTTTGTTACTTTAGAATAAATCAAAAGCAAACAATAATGAAACCACTGATTGAAACACTATTTTTATTATGCGGAAACTAATAAACAATGCTAAGAAAGAACAGTATTTAAGAAGAACACAAAAGATCTTTTATCAAATCAAACATTTGTATTATAACTTGAATACGTACTAGGTTACAAGCTTTGATTGTAATTGAATCTCTATTGATCTATTATTTTCTTCTATGCCTAAGGTTCCATTTTTACAACAAGGAAACCCCTTAAGGGCTATAGAAAAACGTGTGCATTCTCTTGGTGAGGAGATAATGCATATCTATTCCTAATTTAACTCATGCATATCTCCTAACAGCACTAACTATTATATGCTAGCAGCACTAACTTACTACTAACGGCACTAACTATACTAGCAGTACTAACAATGTACTTGCAGTACTAACTATACTCTAACAGTACTAAAGACTTAGTTTATTTTCTTCAATCTTTCTCAGTAGCACTAAATCTTCACTAGCAGCACCAATGTTGAACCAGCAGTAGTAAGTTGTAAAGTCTTCTAAAACCCAACAAAAACTACACCATCATTATAAATATTTGAGCTACGAAACACCTAAATACATGGTATGGTTAGATTAAAATGAAATCTTATAATGATGGCGTAGTTATTTAGATTGGGCCATTCACTTTTCTCAGTTCTGCATAATTTGAATGAAAGTAAAAAAATGTTAAAGGAAGACACATATATAATCAGTGTCATGGACCTTGTATCGTAGTCTTGAGATTGTTTCCATATAATATGAATCTTCATCTTCGATTTTCGATAATCCTTCACCTTAAGGACTGAGTTGAAATGAAATATACTATTATGATGTTCTTAAGACACTTGCATGTCGACAATATCAGATACTTATTTACATGTTAGGAGACCAACTTTTAACCTTCTCGTCATCATCATATCCGGACATGCTATGTTATCTTCCACAGGACTCTTACTGTGACTCCTGATGTGGTTGTGATCACTATCCCTTACTCTAGGCTTATCACAATCAGAGTCCCTACTTCTACGGTTTCTACGCCTATAATATTTGTTCGTATAATAGTCTCTATGTCTAAAACTACATTCATAACATAGCTAAAATATAAAAATCACTAACCGTAAAAAAGGAAATCTTGAATTTATCTACTATGCATAGCAAGAAACTTAGTTGTACATTTTAGGGGTGTTTGGGATCGTCTTTCCAAAATGGATTATGAGTTTCGAATCTTAAACAATGTCTGGAAGAAATAATAAAAAAGCAGCTTACAAACGCAATACCAAACACCCCTTTAGTTAATTTGTAGCTCATCTTGCAGAAGTTAGCATAAACTAAATAAGAAATTATATATAAGAAATTGTAAGATCTTTGATATCAGTACCCATTGGTATTTCAAATCTAATCTCATAATATGCTATTAACGGGTTCAATCTAGTACTTAACTATAGATATTGCACTGACATAAAAGAACAGCCTAGGAACATGAGACAATAATTTAAAGCCAAAAGAGACAATTCCTCCATCTTAAAGACCACCTTAAGAAAATTAAAGAAATTAGATAAAGGTATATGAGCATATGAATCACCTGCTACGATGACTGGAGCTTTACACTCGAATCTGTATGGGAAAAATAAATTAACTTCAAGAAACATGGACCAACTCTCCAATCATTACCTGCAAGTTCATCGGATACATAAATTGATATTAGTATCACAGAGTAGATGACATATAGTTTTACTTTTAACAATGTTGTCCAACTGATGTTATACCTTTGGGATGGATTCAAATTATGATTTTGAAACTTCCAGATGAAGCACTACTTTCGATTAATTTGAACTTTTGGGATCAGATGCGCGCATTCGCGTTTATGTGTCAACTGTTCCTTATGTCATCTTTGATACCACCATCAGGATACATGGCACCAGGAGCCACCACTTTTCCTGGTGGCGTCAAAGTAATTTACCAAAATATCCTGATGTCGGCCTTTGGTGCTATTATCCCTTAATCAACACCACTTGTCAAATCCAAACTTTTATAGCAACTTAAAGTTCATCCTCACTACAATATATAAATTTAATAATTACACACATTAACCTTCCAGACATGGCTAAATAAGTAGTACCATATTTCCAAGACCACATCCTAAAAGCTTCCCCAAAAAAGGCCAGTTCTCGTCCCTCGAAAAGTGTAAACTAAAGCGACAGTAATGGCCTCCAATCCTAACATGAACCTACAATAATTCATTTTATAACCAATTATAAAGTATTCCCTATATTTACATGTTCTCACAAAAAAACTTCCTATTGTTACTAAGAATATCCTCATAAGATTATATACCCTTGAAATACAAAACTTCACAATTATATACACATAAGTCCAAACACCATACCTGTTGTCATATAAGCGTTGTCCAAGCAAATCCAAAAAGATTATCACGATATAAGACTCGATCACACCATGCAGGATGCGCTTTTTTCACAAGAATCATATCCTACAACATAAATAGTCGCACACACATTAAGCTACTTTTTACATAATATCATTGTAACCAAAATTAGATAATAAAAAAGTATATACCAAAATGTTTAAAAAATGGCAGACACGAAATGCTTACTTCAAATCCCGGGCTATCAGTTAATAGTGAGCTTACCTTTTGAGCTTACTTTTTCCATACTCAAGTAGAATGTGAGCTAAAGTTACTAATAATTAGTGATTTTTTTGCTTCTAACTTCTTAAGGGTAACTATTTTGTGTGTTTCCTTGGCTATATAATAGAACGACATTGGCTAACTTGGTTAGAGAACCCGGTGTATTTTTTAGACCCGTGGTATAGACAATTTGGGTACCCCTACAGCATGAAGTTCGATTCAAAGCGCCGCCTCCACATAGACTGCACAAAAATCTTCATATAAAAAAGGTTGGAGGATTAAGCCTTCTAGGTGGTAATTTGACCCATTTACTCATGAATGGGTAGATTCAATTTATATTCCATCTCTTAAGGGTGAAACATGCCAAAAATAAGTATCTTAAAAGTTAAAAGTAAGCGGGTCAATCATTTATAAATAGATAGTGATATGGACACCACCAAAATTTATGCACACAACACAACCCGGTCCATGTACAAATAATATATGTCCGGAAATTATATTCGAGCCTAAGGGGACGCACACGTTAATACGTAAACAATGTTTATATAGTGTTTTAGTAAACGATCGTTAAAAGTATTTAACGATAAACATTAGTGTTTAATAGTTAAAGGACTAATATGCAAAACGCCAAAAAGGAAAGTTTGGTTTTTCCCTCTCTTCTCCTTGGGTTGGCCGAACCTACAACCCAAATGGGTTTGGGCTTGCTTGCTTGTTCTCCAAGTTGTGTAGGCTATATAAGGAGGACTTGAGGTTCATTGTTAGGTGTATACTTGAAAGTCAAAACCCTAAAAACCCCTCTCGTTCCCTCCCTTAGTCGATCGGCCAAACAACCCTTTTAGGGTTTTCGGTTTTGCCCATCCTTCTCTAAACCGATCGAACATACACCCTTTAGGGTTTTGTGTCGATCATTTACCATCACCACCACCGTGGTGTTCGTGTTCGTGTGTCGATTGATTCAAGAATGAAGAGGTTATCGTTTGCTAAATCACTACTAGTACTAGCATACTTCATTGTTTGCTAAGAACGTATTATGTGTGGAAGCTTAGAGAGATCTTACTTTAGATCTTGGTGGTTTTGCGTGTGATGTTATACACACGGGTATATAGAAGACGGTGTTAATGGTTACCTTAAGCGGTGTATCATTTCATGCTAAAAGGTATACATCTTCTATTCTTGTTAATTAATGTGTTCTACATGCGATCTTTAATTCCGTTGCGTACTCGTGTTAATTAATTGGTTAATTAGATCGTAAAACCCAACAGTGGCATCACGAGCCATCGTGTGGAATCTTTAATTACAATGAATAAAATTGAACAAATTAGGGTTTTGTGATTAATTTTAATGCCCTCATGGGCGTTTTATGTTAAAAAGATTTGATCTTGATGGTTAATAAAATTAATTAGATGAGATCTAGGTTGTATGAAATTTTATATCAAACTTGATGTATTAATTGTTAATTGTTTTAAGTTTTTGTTAATAGTTAATGGTGATCCATGATAAAATCATGCAAATTGCCTTCTGGGCTGGACCCAACCTGGTTGTGTGGGCTCGCTACGCCTTTTAGACTAGGGGCCATGTAGCCACAATTGCCGTTAAAAAAAAGATAAAATCATGCAAATTTATCATGGATTAATATTAAATATTTAAATTTTGTTAATTTGTTAAAATGATTTGGTTTAAATATGATCAAGATTCGCATAATTTTAAATATTTTCTTAATTGGTAAGATCTATGATTCAAGAATTCGAGAAGACCCTTATTATTGAATTAATAGGGCCTAAAATAGTTAAAATATTTATGTGAATAAATAAATTGTTTAATTATTAGATAATTAGGATCATATTTAATGTTTGCATGCCTTAATTGTTAAGTGTGTTTAAATAAATGTTAGAGAAAACTACAATTTTGGTCCACTATCTTTACCGGGTATAACACTTTTGGTCCATTTTTTTAAAAATTTGCGG
>BQNB010044530.1:0-25000 GCA_026074375.1 Tanacetum coccineum
AGGGGTTGAAGAATGAAAAAGAAATGTATGGATAAAGGGTGAAAAGAAAGCAGCCCTCCATACACTTTAGGCAGAAACCGAGTCAATTCATA
This sequence comes from Tanacetum coccineum, assembly GCA_026074375.1. Classification (NCBI taxonomy): domain Eukaryota; kingdom Viridiplantae; phylum Streptophyta; class Magnoliopsida; order Asterales; family Asteraceae; genus Tanacetum; species Tanacetum coccineum. Next base: position 93 of record BQNB010044530.1, read on the forward strand.
ATCTATCGGTTTTCACAAAGATGAATTTTGATATTGAAGACGACATCATGGACCCAGTGATGCAATGCATAACCCTTCCCAGCCATTCGAGTTTCTCTCAACATAATCTTGTCTCATTTGTCACGGAGATACACATGACTTCTATTGACTTTCTCACTCTGAGTTTGTTGATATTAAATAGGTGGCAATCTGCTCCAGCCTCTGAGTACTAAAACCAAAATGAACTAATCGAGTCTATAGCCAAGAGATCAATAAAATAAATCTCATTAGGATACATTCGATTACAAACACTTGTTGAACACCAATAAGTTCACAAGCTGTTAATAAGAGTCCTATGCATTATCCTTGTGATTTTGCCAGAACATCCGAGTGATACTTAAGTATTCATAATGAAGATAGAAATCCTGCTTGAGCCAACATCAAACAAGCTCTTGGTAGGTGACTTGCGAGATTCTATATGAATCAACCTTGTATCAACTAGAAAGAAACAATGATGCGATTCTTTGTGAATCAAACTTGTTCCAGTAAATGAATTGACAGTTTAATCAGAAAGATAGTAACTATCTGATTCACTCTTACCGTGTTGTCTGCTTTGAGACGCTCCAGTAATGAGAACGGCTCGTGCAGCTACGAAACCCTGTCAAGAAGATTCATTTGAATTCTATCTGATCACATGCAGTATTTATACTGATTAACAGGGAACCATGGTTATTGAAACCTTATTCGATGAAGTAACAAAGACACTCTCGTCCATATCTGTTAATTATCACTAACGTAAACTTGCAGGTTATACGGTGGTGGCGGTATCCCATTCTAGCTGAAGTGGGATTCATTACCACATGCTCATGCTCAAACTACAAAGACATACTATAAGCATCAAGATTCAAGAATCATGAAAGCTCATGAATTAAAGATAAAGACTTTCGCAAACTCTGATATACAAGATCTTCCTTTAAGATATCAAGTCTATCGAGGGAGATTGTTAGCAAGCTTTCAATATGATGCAAAGTATGAGCATGTTGGTCAAGTATAACACCCCCATTTTGTCATATATAGCAGCGGAAGCTAATCTGGGGTGTTATTTCATAGTACAACAGTCATAATCATAGAAAACGAACCGTAAAGAGACGTTTTTGGAAAATTATGTTATCATTAATTTATTCATCAGAGTTTTTATAAAAAGTGAGGTCCCAAAATCTACATGAAAACATAAAGTTTGAATGATAACAGTTTAGCCATCTTCAAGTCCATGTCACTCCATGCCATAAGTTGCTCAATTACCTGAGATAAACATGCTAAAAAATCAACACAAAGGTTGAGTGAAATTCATAGGTTTAAGTAAAGTAGTTTGAATGCAAGTTCAATAGTGGGTTACATTGTTATACACCCATAGTTTGTAATAATTGCATGCATGTACAATTATCAAAGAAAAAAAATATTATTGCTCTAAGCTCATGACACCGAGGCCTTGGGATAATCAATAATCACAAGTAATTGCCCCAACGGGTGCCTTTACCAAACACCTGCATAGTTATTCAAATAAAGTGCTATTGGTTACCGACTTAAATAGGTACACCAACGGGGAGTCCCATTCCAAATAGTTTCTATTTTTTCCCCCCCCCCAAACCAAGCATTTGCGCTTACCCCGATGAGTAATTAATGGTTCATGATAGTGGGGACTTAATGGAAAAAGTAGGGACTTAGGCAATAATGTATCAGGATAGCATACAGAAAAATACTTGCATTCATGGCTTATAGCATGTACCCCCCCCCCTCGTGGGTTTATGAAACACTTAAAAGATTCAATGCAAGGCTATGAAGTCACCTTAACAGTACAGGGAAATCTGATTGATGGCAAAAGTATATGAAATGAAAGTAACGGCTTCGTCACACAACCTGGGTAATATGTCAAGTCTTAGTTTGATAGGATATGTTTTATGTCATAATGAAATATCATTTTGATTGGATTTATTATGGAAATATCATATCACTGTTTGGGTCATCATAATTCAGAGGTCATGTAGTAAACGTTTGAGAAGCCAAGACACTTTAATTCGTAAATCCAGCAAACTCGTCAAAACGTATACCCAAATGAAACCCCTTACATGAAGCTCCCTAGTAATGTGATACATTATAGTTTTTAAGTTTTAATCAAAAGCCTAGACATAATTTATATATATATTTTTATAATTAATATAAAAATATCATATTTTATAAGTTGCAAAATTGGCAATATATACCCTTGGTTTATAAACTTTTATAAGTTTAGTCATTTATATAAAAGTATATATATATATATTAAACCTTTAACTTGAAACTGATAAAATAGGTCCTAATATTATAACTTTAATAAAATGACATATCAGCCCATTAGTTATAAATTTCAGAAAGTTACGATATATACCCCTATGCATGGAAACTTTTGCAAAATAAGGCCAAAAAGTCATGCAAGGTTAGTTTAAGATTCCAAATGATATTTGCAGGTTATAGATTAGTAGTTATAAGCAAAAAAAAGATGTTTTTAACTAACAAAAGATTTTTTTAGAAAAGGACTTCGTTAGTTTTCTAGAAAATCAAAACGGTCGTTTTAAGGGTTATAACCAAAGACAACATTGTGTTTTGAGCATTCAAAGCTTCAAACAAGAGTTCATACATGATATAAGAGTATTATGAACATTATTGTACAGTAAATAAGCTTATGAACAAGATCTTAGGCTTTACTTGACTAAAATGGGTCAAAATGGGATTTTCGGGTCGTACTCCTAGTAAGTGACTTCAAGGCTCGTTTTTCTTGATTCTTGTGGCTTCTATTCTGACTTAGGACTTTCTCTTGATCTTCTATTGCTGCTATGGAAGGGTTAGAATTCCATTTGATGGTATGAGATGAGATGTGTGGGATGAAATGAAAAAGGTGCTTTGGTTCGTGTATTTTATAGGTGAAAACAGCTTTGGTGCATAAAGTTTTGAGTTTGATTAGTGTCAAGGCTAGTTAAGGTGACTAAGAGGGCTAGTAGGATGAGTAAGGAAAGCTAGAACTAGCCATGAAGGTGTGGAAGGGGTATTTGGAGGCCACGGCTAAGAAAGAAGGACAAGGATGTGTTTTGTTTACAAGTAGCTTACAAGTAGGTGATGGAGGTGCTTGTAAGCTACTTGGATGGATGCTTGGTAAGTCATAGAGGTGCTAGGTTGCTAGATTGGGTGTAAAATGGGTCAAAATTGAAAGAAAATGGTGTAGGGTTGATTTTTTTTTCGGGTTAGGGTTTAGGGTTTTAAAATGTAGATTAGGGTTAGGATTAAGGGCAGATTAAGGTTTAGGATTAGTGTTAGGATTGAGATTAAGGATTAGGATAAAGTTTAGGGCTTAGTTTTAGGTTTAGGTTTAGTTTTTAGTTGAAAGTGAAATTAGGGTTTAGGGTTTTGTTTTTAGGGTTTAGGGTTTTAGATTAGGGTTTAGGATGAATTAGGGTTTAGGTTTAAGGTGTTAAAAAAAGATCATGCATTTCTCAGTGCTTGTACTTGTACTAAAGGTGATAAAGTTTTAAACATGATTTAGGAGCTTAATACACTAATTAGGTTTTTTTAGCTTATTGACTTGAACATTGAGCTTAAATGAGTTGTACATTGACTTAGAAGGGAAATATGATTCAAATATGGTGCATTGTACACTTGTACATATGCTTTAAAGGCTTGTACATTCATTTTATATGTATACATTACATATAATTAGGGTTTTGATATAAACGTTAACGTTTAATGAATTGTTTTGTTAACGTTATAAAAAGTACATTAAATGGTAATGTAACTTGGTAAAAATATATTAAGATATAGGACTTGACATATTAGAATGAAACAAGAATAAAACTAGATATAGATGACAATGATAGACTTGCGTGAGCTCGTTTACTTAGAGAGCAAGTTACGTGTCATTATGAGATAAGCAAAAAAATTCCCTGTAAGAAGGTGATATATTTATAATAGATGGATATTACAGTGCATCTAATTTAATAGATGGATATTTATATTGATGAAAATTGTGGGTTGTTATATCGCATAATGCTCACATTAAGTATGGGGGGAGATAAATAGGAAAACTAAAACTAAAACATCTTCAAAAACAAAAATATATTTATCTATTTTCTACTTTTAAATAAAATTATTAAAACTAGTAATAAAAATTAATATAAACTTAAATTGTGGAAGACAGACCGTTCTTTAAACATTTAAGCAATCTTACTTCGGATCGATAACATTACTAGCATATTTATACCCATTACCAATGAAAATGTGAGGATTTCGAGCCTATTATTAGCATACATCTTTTATGTTTAATTTCTTTATGTATGAGTGTGCCGGTGATTTGTTGATTCTAGAACTTATGCTTGAAATCTTTACGAAACCACAGTAAGATCACGTTCAAAATTAGGATTAAACCAAATAGCCATCCTATATATTTAGCTAATTACACTGATTAGCTAACCATAAAATAAACCGATTGTTAGCACTCATCTTTAGTGCTAGATAACATTAGTAAAACCTGCTGAGCGAGCCAATTTCAATTCGATAAAAAACCAAGGAAAATATACAACTTTGAGCCTAAACCTAACCCTTGTCAAATGTTTTACGGTTGACTGTTAGACACTGTATCCATATGTATGAATGCGTGTAATGGTTGGTATTGCTATTATAATGAAGTTCGAAGGTTGCAAACTTCTTGTTTCGTTTAAAGTAGTGTGCTTATCACAAGTATGGGAGAAAACAAGTATTCCCGGGAAAAAGTATGAAAAATAAACAAAGAAAAAATAATAAACCAAAAATAAGCTAAAAAAGTTGTGTGAACGAAAAAAAGTGATGTATTTGCGGGTATTGTGGAAAATGATTTGATTGTATACTTTTTGACATTATATTCACAAAAACACCATAAATAATCCGATGTCATATCTAAACCATTATAAACCAAAACCCTGTACAATATAACCTGAATAAAAGCCCTCTTTTTATATTTATATCTGGTGCTTACGCCCTATCAGATTTGTTTAGTTTCTTGTACAAGCATATAGTAATCTGAATGAATCACGTTTGAGCTATTGAGTGATAGGATTATATCATTTACTTCACTATATACGATGTAACACCCCCAAAATCAGGTAGCAGCGGAATGGTAACAATGGGGTGCTACGTCAAAGTACAACAATCAAGATATAGGAAACGACCTTAAATGGACGTTTTAAGATAAGATTTCATTCGATGCCATAGCAAAATATCAGAGTTCATACATTAGGTCCCATATGTTTTAAAAGTCATAAACATTTCCACATGCGTTTTTAATTAAACAAAAGCTTCATACTACCAAAATGTGACTTAAGTTTTTATAGATAAAAGTTGCATCGAATTTAAATAAACACAGAATCCATCTTCATTGATATCCATCACGGCTCCCATCCAAGCTTATACCTTAGGACCTGAAATTAAACATGCTAAAAGTCAACACAAAGGTTGAGTGAATCCATAGGTTTGTCGGTAAAAGAGTGGACCACAAGATTTAAGTAATAGTAGACCATGAATCATATTCAGTAGTCCAAAAACAGGTATTATTGCACTAAGCTCATGACACCGAACCTTAACACGTAATAAGTAATCGTAATATATGCCCCACGCAGTAAAAAGGATGATGCCAAACAACCAACGTATTATTCAAATGTTAAATGCACCATGAGTCAACTTGTGACCCCAAAGAAAGGTGGGGATTGTCAGTCCCGATAGATCTATCCACAACACTCGCGCTTACTAATATAGCAACTCACGGTTCATGATAAAAGGGGACTTAGTGGCAAGGGTACTTAGGCAATAATATGATCACGAAATAGCATACAGTTTTAAAACACTTGTGTCCATAGTAAAACAAGCATGTAATTCCACCCCGTAGAGTTTGTAAAACAAGTAGATAGAAATGGGGCTATGAACTCACCTCGAGTGAATGGTAATCAACAAGTATTCACCATAGAAAAATGTGTCACGAAGGAATCCGAAGGCAACCTAATCCAATATAGGTCGTATAAGTACTAAACACTTTGATTATTTATAGGTCGTATAGCTCATCATACTATCATTCGGGCTCTCTAATTAAGAGTCATGAGATGAGGTATGAGGAGCTAGGACACTTTAAATCGTAAATCCAACAACTCGTCGATACGCCACCCCGAAGAGGCCTCATTATGAAACTCCCTAGTAATATAGTACTTTGATTAACTAATACCACATATAATTCTATATAGCTACATCACCATCTAATCGTTTTAGTGAAATCATATTTATAAAGTAAAAACGTTTATAAGTATACTTTAGTAAAACTGGCGTAACTTTCTCGTTTTAAGTTCGTTTCTTTCGTTTCTTACGTCCACGCCTTCGTATTAAGACGAGTTATCAAAATATAACATTTTCAAAATCTGAGTTTTCTGATGATAGTGATTTTACTGTTTCATAACATTTATATATTTTATAATTAACTAGATTTCGTTTATCGAAATGTCGTATCTTATTCGTTTTAACTCCATTTTAGCGATTCTTTCGAGTACGTTCTCGTATTTAAAAGTTTTATCATATTAATGATGTTTTAAAAATATAAGTTTCTGTGGTGAATAGTATCTTATAAAATATAGTTTTTATAAAAGAATATATTTCTCGTAAACTTGAATCGTCTATCTTTTCGTTATAAATCGGTTTTCGAGTTTCTTACATTTTTGGAATCGTCAAAAGGTGTATTATCATTATAAAATGTAGAAAAAAAAATGCTGTTATCATACACGAATCAAACAACCCCTAGTTATCTTTTGGGGTTTAATTAAACAACTTTGTTTTTTTACTTTTTAACTACAAGTTTATACTTGAACTTTTTATACTTAAACCAAGAGTGTACAACACTTATAAATCCATTTTAACATGATATTACCAACATCATAGCATATGTAAAAGTGTACAAAATCATGATCACAAGTAAAAACTCTTTTTACATGTTTAAAAGTATCATAGTGGTGATTTTACTACATAGAATACATAAACACATAAAATGATAAATGATGGACATAAAGAGTTTTAGATAACCTTAGAGTGATGCAATATGATAACCAACACAATCTAAACCCTTGTTTAGATTATAAACCCTACTTGCAAGATCTTGAAACCTTAAACCCAATCATCCATTCTTTAGCTTCAATACTTATAAAAGGTTACCGAACAAGGCTTGCAACACCTAAGTAATAATTTTAGAAATAATGTGTGATGGCTTGTATATGTTGAAGAAAAATTTGTATGGATTATGTAAAGGGGTGTTTTGTTGCCGTGGAGTCCTAGAGAGGAGGAGAGAGAAAGAGATCTTTGTAACTTTTCACCTATAGAATAAAGATGTGTGTTCTTTTCTTACTAGCTACTTTTACACTATATACATCTTGGACTTAGATGATAGTACCACCATCACCCCCAAATCGGTCGAAGCGGAATAAGGGTCCCGGGCTGTTACTATCAATACTGAAAATTACGGAATGTTTTTACAGTCTCCTCCAGTTAGAACAGAGCCATGTCCTCAGGCTCAAGTTTTGCTTCATCTTGAGGAAGGTACGGATTCAGAGAAAAGAAGCGGTTACTTATTTTGAAATGGTCCATACGCTCCATTATACTCAGCTCCTTACCGAGAGTTCCAACGAACTTTGACTAATGGGATTCTTCTTCGCTTTAGCTTTTTCACATCTCGTTCCACGATCTTAATAGGTTCTTCAACAAAACGTAGATTTTCATCAATCTCAATCTCATCCAAAGGCACCTGAACATCTAGCTCAGCCAAGCATTTCTTGAGGTTCGACACATGAAACGTGTCATGGACACAGCTTAGCTACTGGGTAACTTTAGCCGATAAGCCACTGGTCCAACACGCTCCACGATTTCAAATGGTCCCACATATCGTGGTGCTAGTTCCATTTCTTACCAAATCGTACCACTCCCTTCCATGGAGATACCTTAAGTAACACTCGTCACCAACCTTGGAAATCAGAGGTTTTTATAACCATCCTATAATCAGCATAGCTTTTCTGGTGACTCCTAGCCATCTTCAATCTTTCCATAATTTGAACAATCTTTTTAGTCGTTTCTTGCATAATTTCTAGTCCAATAAGCTGACTTTCTCCAACTTCAGTCCATATCACGGGAGATCTACATTTCCGCCCGTACAGAGCCTCGAATGGTGCGCACTTAATGCTTGTGTAGTAACTGTTATTATAGGAAAACTTAATCAATGGAAGACGAGTATCTCAATTGCCAGAGCCGCCCCAAAGGGGGACCAAAAAATCCATAACACAAGCTCGAAGCATATCCTCCAGCATCTGAATAGTACGCTCACTCTGACCGTCGGTCTGAGGGTGTTAAGCCGTACTTATGTCCAGTCTCGTACCCAACGCTTCCTGAAAAGCTTGCCATAAGTGTGACGTGAATCGACCATCACGGTCTGAAATGATTGACACCGGCACACCATGTCTCGCTACAATCTCATTGGTATAAATCTTTGCTAACTTCTCTGTCTTGTAGTCTTCACGAATAGGTAAGAAGTGAGCCGACTTGGTTAATCTATCCACAACGACCCAAATCGTATCATGCCCACTGCTACTTTTAGGCAACTTTGTGACAAAGTCCATCGTTATCTTTTCCCATTTCCACTCAGGAATTTCTGGTTGCTTGAAGAAAATCCTTAGGGTTTTCTGATGTACCGGCTTAATCTTAAAACACGTAAGACATCTGCTAACGTACTCGGCAATGTCTCTCTTCATACCAGGACACCAATACAAGTCTCTCAGGTCATAGTACATCTTATCCGCACCCGGATATACTGAATAATCTAAATTGTAGGAGCTTCAGTCATATTAATTTCCTATACACCACCAACTGATGAATCTAATACGATCAAAGATGTAAATATCATCATCACTCCGTGCTCAAAGTGTCTTCTAATCACCTCTATAGCCATTCAGTTGGGGGCTTTGAGATCCTTGGAAAGCTTCGCTCTGCGCTTCCAAAATCTTTAAGTTTAATCCAAAATTAATAGTAATACTCATAGCACGTCTCGTCTGCTTGAGTCTTTCTTTTTCTGCTCAAGCATCTGCCACACGTTCGCCTTGCCCGGGTGTATTTGATCTCATACACAGTCAATGAGTAACCGATCCACCGTCTTTGACGCATATTTAAAAACTTTCTGTCAAATAAGTTACTTGAGCCTCTTGTGGTTTAGGGTAATAACACTTTTCGTCGCATAAAGATAATGCCTCCAGATTTTTAGAGCGAACACCACCGCACCATTCTAGGTCATGGTGGTATAATTTTCCTCATGCTTCTTCAACTGTTTGACGCACATGCCTATAACTTTGCCCGTTGCATCAGCACGCTCCCAAAACCATGTTTGATGCATCATAATAGACCATAAAGTCATCGGGTCTATCGGGGAGTGCTAACACAGGAGCATTGCATAGTTTTTCCTTCATAATTTGGAAAGCTTCATCTTGCTTATCGCCTTACACATAAGCCTTATTCTTTTGAGTCAATAGGGTGAGGGGCTTTGCGATCTTGGAGAAATTATCGATACACCTTCGGTAGTATCCTGCCAATCCTAGAAACGAACGGATTATAGTGAATTCTTGTACAACTAGTGTTACTAACCCTATAGGAACAATAAAAATGAAAACTTTAAGGTTTTTAAGCCTAAAAATTTAAATCACTATTTTGCTCTTTGTAAAGGTATTTGAACACGAATCAAACACAAAAACTAAACTCACCACTCCATGGCTCTTGATACCAATTGAAGGATTCAAGTAATCTTATGATATTAAGACAAGAACTAGAGAGAGAGAGTGGGTTGGATGATCTTAGAGAGAAAGTAACATGGAATGGATGAAGTTTATTGAAATGAATGTAACAAATGGAACAACCAACCCCTCTCCAAGGCTAGGAGAGGGTTTATATAGTACATGGATGGCTAGCCCATGGGCTATGATGGGCTTCCCATAGGTCTTGGGCCGGACTAGATAACTATTCTAATCATTACACTAACTACGAGCTAAGACTATTACAACTTGGAAGTGACCGACACTTTTTGTGTTTCCAACAGGTTTTTTATAGTCAACTTATTTCATTCCCTATAGCCAATACACATTCTCATCGCATCGTCTTTCTTCTTGACAAAAAGCACGGGTGCTCCCCATGGTGAATGACTGGGTCGAATGAAGCCCTTTTCTTGAAGCTCTTTTAGTTGGTTCGACAACTCTAGCATCTCTGACGGAGCTAATCGGTATGGTGATTTAACAACTGGCGACGCGCCTGGAATCAGATCAATGCGGAATTCTATCTCACGTACAGGAGGTAATCCTGACAGATCATCTGGAAATACCTTAGGGAAGTCTCAGAAAACTCGAATGTCATCAAACTTCTTTTCATCAGCCTTGATACACGCAAGTGATCCAGGATTCTTTTCTGGCCTCTCGCCTTGGACTTCAAGAAACTCGCCATTCAGAAGAGGAATACGGACAATCTTTTCATAACAATCTATGACAGCTCGGTGGTATGACAACCAGTCCATGCCAACAATGACATCAAAACTTCCTAGTCGGGTCGGGAGTATGTCAATTTTGAATACGTGATTAAGCAAGACTAAGGTACAACCTCGTAAAACAGTGTTGGTACTAACCACCTTTCCATCTGCTAACTCTACTTCATAACTAGTATTTAAAGCGGTTGGGGCAATATCAATAAAAGGTGTAAACGCAGAAGATACAAAACTCTTCTCAGCACCAGAATCAAAGAGGATACAAGCGTAGTGATCATTAAGAAGAAACGTACCCGTGACCACATTCGGATTCTGCTGCGGATTTTCAACCACCACGTAAGCTCTCGCACGAGCTCCCTCATTATGCTGGTTCCTTGCCTTAGGACACTTATTCTTAAGATGTCCTTTCTCACCACACCCATAACATGGCACATTCTGCAGGAATTCATTACATGCACCTGGAAGTATAACTCTACAATCCTTCTCCAGATGACCAGTTCTTTGGCACTTCTGACACTTTGGAGGGCATCGCCCACTATGGTGAAAGTTGCAACGGTTGCACTTTGGTAGATTCCCAGCATAACCTCTATTCTCAGTTGGGGCTGCAGCATAGGCCCTGGCAGTTTCCTGCCTCCTGTTTTGTTGTTGGTGATAGTTGTTGTTTCGGTTGCGGTTGTTGTTGTTGTTGTTGTTATTGTTGTTGTTGTTTCTTTGGTGGTCTTCCCACTTCCTTTTATTGCTTTCACCAATTCTGGTAGCCCTACCGTGAACTGCTTGCTCAACCAGTTCAAGGGCCATGTTGATGGCATCATGCAAAGTTGCAGGTTTTGAAGAAGTGATGTTTCCTTTGATTCTTTCAGGAAACCCACGAGTGTACCTTTCAGTCTTCATCTTTTCAGTGGGCACCAATTCAGGACACGTCAAGGCCATCTCATGGAAACGATTGTTGTATGCCTCAATGTCGTCTCCTTTCAGAGTCAAAGTCCAAAGCTCTTGCTCCATCCTTTGGGTTTTAGTTGCTGGGTAGTATTTCGTAGTCATCATTGTTTTGAATTCAGTCCATGGAATATGGTTAGCATTGACGAGCCCTAGAGTGTGCACATTCCCATTCCACCATGTTAACGCACGACCCTCGAAAGTACTAGCAGCAAACATAACCTTATCTTCTTCAACACACTTGCAAGTTTCAAACACTTGCTCAACCATTTTCTATCCAACGCCTTAACCCAACAACACCCTCCGTTCCATTAAAAGTGTGAGGTTTTCCATTCATAAAAGTCTTGTGCGAACAACCATGCACATTCATAGTTCCTCCAGCATTCCCAGGGTTTCCTCCTGAACTTCCAGCACTATCTAAATTAGCCCTATTCTTTTCGTACTCTTCAATAGCTTTAGCCACATGCTTTTCCACCAACCTCTTAATAGATTTCTTCATAAATTTTCTGGGCGGCATGATTCTGTCAACAAAACAAGTACAAAATCCGGTAAGAATTTGTAAGAGTACATTGAGTCGAGGTATATGATACTAACCAAGAAAATAAGAATTCTATAATACTCATGAATTAATCGGAATGGACAAAATTTATATAATCGACCGATACAAATGAATAGTAATACCCTAAAAGATACACATAAGGGGTCGAATTTAAACCAAGTATTATATATAAACTATATAATACAATAATGATAATCAGAAGAGTAAGTAAGGATCAAGGAATGCGCGCGCGGATATCAGATCAGCGATGAAAGGATTATGGATTTGTGAAAAAGAAAAGAAAGAACATGCTGTAAAATATAGTTAAAATAGCTAGGTTTTGAAAAATGACCCTTTCCCAATAACCTTGTGCTTCCTTGATACCAATCTGTCACAACCCCAAAATCGGACAGGCAACGGAATTGTAGCATTGGGGTGCGACTTCATAGCATAAAAATCAAGATATAGGAAATGACCTTAAATGGACGTTATAAGATAATATATCAATCGACGCCAAAGCAAAATATCATAGTATCATACATTAGTCTCCATATGTTTTAAAAGTTATAACATTTCCATATACGTTTTTATAAATAAACAAAAGCTTCATACACCAAAGTAACTTAAGTTTCTATAGATAAAATGCCTTGAATTTAAATAAACACAGAATCCATCTTCATTGATATCCATCACGGCTCCCATCCAAGCTTATACCTTAGGACCTGAAATTAAACATGCTAAAAGTCAACACAACGGTTGAGTGAATTCATAGGTTTATCAAGTAAAGAGTGGACCACAAGATTTAAGTGAAAGTAGACTATGAAACAAATTCAGTAGTCCAAAACATGTATTATTGCGCTAAGCTCATGACCCCGAAGCCTAAAACTGTTGTCTGCCCAAATAGTAGGGTGTCCTGCCAAAACAGCCTACATTTATCCTAAATGTTAAATGCACATGATCAAACTTGTGACCATAAATTCCGGTGGGGATTGTTAGTCCCGATAGATCTATCCACAACACTAGCGCTCACTATAATAGCAATTGACGGTTCATGATATTAGGGACTTAGATGGCACTGTGGTAACTTAGGCAATAATAATCAGGCAATAATCTGGATAACATACAGTTTAAAACACTTGTGTCCGTAGTAAAACAAGCATGTAATTTCACCCCATATAGTTTATAAAACAAGTAGATAGAAATAGGGCTATGAACCCACCTTGAGTTATTATCCAATACAACAGAAAACGTGTCACAGAAAGGACGGAATGCAACCTAAATCAATATAGGCCGTATAAGTACTAAGCACCTTAACTAACTAATGCTAACATAAATTCAAAAGATACATCACCATCTAATTGTTTTTAGTAAAATTGTGTTTTAATAAGTTAAAACGTTACAATTACCTTTTAGTAAAACTGGCGTAACTTTCGCTTTTTAAGCCTTGATTTTGACAGTTTCTTATGCCACCTTTCGTATTAGGACGAGTTAGTCATAATTTGATTTTCAAAAATTTGGACCTACTAGTAGAACATAACTTATACTGTTTGCATCCAGTTTATAAATTTATTTATAGTTTCAAATATAACTAAAAACCCGTAAATGTCCGTATTTTATTCGTTATAGCTCCGTTTTTAGCGATTCTTTGGAGCACGATCTCGTAATTGAAAGTCTAACTATTTATGAGGTTTATAAAAATAAATATTCTGTCATGAACAGTTAACTTTTTATAAAATTAATTTTATAAAGGAATTATTATCCTAAACTCGCCCGTAATTCGTAACATCTTCCGATATTTGATTGAAAACTTAACGTTTCTTATCATTTTGAATTCTAGAAAATATGTACAATCTTTAAAAAAATACTAAACTCTCTGTTTTGTAGAATATTTTACCAATTTGCTTTTATAAAGTTTATTTTATAACGCGTTAATTAACGTGAACTTACGTAAACTACGTATCTTTTTCGTATTAATTCCGTTTTTCGAGTTACTTAGCTTTTGGAATCATCATGAACTAACTATCTTATAATAACCAAATAAATTGGAACAGGATTATATTTCGAATTAAACAGAAAGTTGCATCTTCTTTCTAAATCCTATTTAAGCTTTGTTTTTATAACTTTCAACTTTGTAAATAACACAAGTCTTTTAACCATATATATATATATGTCTTACATATATAAGTCAATATTCCATGGAATGTCAAATGTCCAAGTTAACAAGTCCCTAATCAAACTTATAAACCATAACATTCTTAATTACGACATTAAATCACTAGTTTTATAAATCATCATTTTACACAAACCAAGAGTGTACAAGTCTAAAAACCCTTTTAAACCTCAATATACATCCATAAACATGTTGACACGTTCATAAATCATGTTACAATAAATCAATTTTGCAAGTTAACATATCGTAGTGTGATTTTTTACTACATAGAAACATATACATACATAAAATTATAAATGAATGACTAGGTTCTAGAATAACCATAGTATTGATGATGAGGAATAATGATCAAAACCCTTGTTTAGATTTTTAACCTAAGACTTGCATAATGATGAACCCTAATATTCAAAATCAACCCTAAATCTTGATTTATTGCTTCACACTTGTAAATGGGGCTAACCAAGGGCTTCAAATACCTTAGTATATCTTAGAAATGATGTGTTATATGATGTATATGGTTGAGAAAATTTGTATGGATTGTGTATAAGGGTGAGTTTGAGCCGTGGGCTTCAAAGAGAGAAAAGGAGAGGTTTTGATCTTTTACACCAATTTTTTTTGTTTGAAATGTGTTATAACTCTTGTATACTTGTATTATGTAGACTATTGGGTCAAAAAAATGCAATTAGTAAGACTTGGGAACAAATGAGGGTCTTTAAAGAAGACCATGGCAAAGGAGACGTAAATTAAGGGCTAGGTTTAATGCAATAGTATTGTACATAGACCACTTGTGTGTAAATTGTGTGCTACTAAGTTCCTGTTGAGTTGGTGTTGTTCCATGGATAGGGGGGGGGGAATGGGTTTCTAGAAGTCTTTTGATATTTACAAAGTATCTAGTGAATTATATGTAAGTTATAACTTGTAGATTTTGTATAAAAGTGTTCATTTGTACATGTTTATGTCTTGGTTGGTTTTTCTTGTGTACAAAGTAACATATGATATTAACTTGGGTAAAGTTTAATAAAACTTTAAGTATTGGGTACAATCGTGGGTATTTGTTGAAGCGTAGATTTATTTTGGTGATTCCGGCAATGCCTAAATACAATTTATCGCGAAACGTAAACGTTTTACGCAACCAATAAAAATAAAATATAAAAAGTTTATTATTACTTTCGTAAAAATAATATATTGCTTATTTGACGAAAGCTTTAATTTGTTTGGTGTCCGTTTACGTTAATTGTTAATTTATAGCTTACGCTATTTAACTTAACTAATAAAATTAAAAGTAAACACGTACGAGAAAGAAAAAAAATAATTAGTGAAATATATGACGTTGTAAATGACCTAAAAATACGGAATGTTACATATGGGAATTTGGATGTGCCTATTTACACAATACCTTTTACCTTGTAAAACGAACCCAAAAGACCAAAAACATGTAAAAATGGAAAATATATGCTTGTTTTTGTGTTTGTGTATGTGTAGGTACGGATATTAAAGAAATGGACAAAAATCAAAGACAAAACAGACAAAACCAGACACGAGAAAGAAAGAACGTGAAAAGCAAAGGCTAAAGTTTGCATTTATCAAGGAAAACCGAAGACAAGAGCCTTAAACCCCAAATACACCAAAACCGTCAAAGAAATAACGCTGTTAGTCCCTAATTCAAAAAAGGACTAACGGTCATTAAATCCTATACAAACAAAACCTAACAACACCCTTTTTAACACTAAAATCCCATTAACTTTATAAAACCCTTTTTAACAAAGCCTAATCCATAAGCCACGAGCCTAATTTCCCTTTTATAAACCCAAGTCAAACCCCCTTTTACCTGGTTAAATTACTATACATCTCTTCCAAGTCTTGAGTTTTCCCTCCCTTTTTACTTTTACACAGAGTAACAAGATACCAGGGTAACAATCTTCCACACACACGTGCCTTTTGCTTCTAGAAACGAATCTGACACCCTCTGACACCAATGAATGATACGCTGGCAATCCGTGTAAGGGGTTTTTGATCCAAGGGCTCAGATGGATTACAGATTGAGGCAGTTAATGATTGATGGACAAGATTAAAGCTCACGTTTCTCCTCACACAACTAGCACACATCAAGGTTTAGAAGACTCCTCATCCGGCTATAAATAAGAGGAAATTTCACACAGTTAAGGGCATGAGATCTAGGAGTAGATTAGTTTTAGTTTTTATTTTTATTTTTAATGTTTTTATATTTTATGTCTTTAAATTCTGTCATTTTAAACTTTCAAGTATTGTAACCCTTTATGTTTAATGAAATTTCAGCTTTAAAGTTATTTAAGCAATTCTGTCTCTTTTAATCTTTAAGCATTTAAGCTTATTTATGTTTACAAGTCATTTCTAGAAGCTCTCATAAGCTGTTAGAACCTGTTTTGCCAATTTAAGCTTTTTCAACAGCTTTTGTTATATTTCTGGTCATTGAAATCAAGAATTCTAAATTTTAGCTTTTGGAAGATAAGCTTAAAAAGGAAGAGCTTATGGGTTAATTTTTAGTTTGCTTATTGAATAAGCTGGGTAGGTAGAGCTTATTTAGGTTGTATATCCCTGTTTTGAGCAAGGGATTGAGGTACTCTCCACTTTTTACATTTTAGCTTATTTTCACTGTTTGCTTATAGCCTGCTTATTTCCTGCTTATTTTGCTTACTTATGTTCTTTTATGCTTATGTTTCTTTCTTTGTTGCTTAAATGTCATTTATTTGAGTTTTAGTGCTAAACTGTCAAGCATGGCCTTTGAATCTGCTTATTTTTCTCTTGCTTATTTCAGTGCTTATTCCTTTGTTTTTATTATTACTTATTGCTTATTAATCATTGATTGATATCTGTCTTTAATGTCCTCAGCTTAAACCATCTTAAATAAGCTTGAAATTTGTCTTTTCAAACTTAAAGGGGTGTTTGGGATAGTAGGTCAAACGGGTCAAAATAGGTAGAGAACCATTTTGGGTCATTAGGCCAGTCTTAACATTCTATTTTAAGTTATTAAAGTCAGCTTTAAAAGTTTTTAAAAGTCAAAATAAGATTTAAGTTGTTCTTTAATTAGTTTGTTCAAATCTGAGGCTTCTTGAGTTTATAGATCAGCTTATCTTATTGGATTTTGAATAAGTGATTTTGAATGTTGTTTTAATGTTTGTAAGGCTTAAAAAATGCAGTAGAAAGTAAGTTTGATAGTTAGCATTCGTTCATTTGAGGTATAGTGCAATTATGTCCATCCCCTTCCTCAGCTTAAATGTCAACTTTTAGATCTTTAATCTAGGTTAGTTATAGGGTGTTTTAAGTTATGATTTTTAGTGCATAAGCTCATTAGGCATCCTTCTTCTATTATTTCAGCTTATTTTAGGTTTTAAAGATCTTTTTCTAGCTCAAAAAGTGGTCTGCAAATGCCAATTTGTCTTTTAAGAAAACCAAAAAAAATAAATAAGTATATGCTAAGTGTATCCAGCCCTTTTCATTTGAATTTTTTATAGCTTAAGTGTATTTCAAACTCCTTTTTCTTTTCAGATTATTGTAGTTCATAAGATCTTTCACCCTTACTGGTTCGCCTCATATAATTTAGCTAGATAATACATTGGTCGTTGTAAGCCACCCAGAGTGTAACTGTAATGCTTACAGCATCCTAAATCGATATATTTTTAAAAAGAAGAAAAAAATCATGTCTAGAAAAGCATTGACGTGGAAATTTTGACCCATTTTGGGTTATTTTCAACCTCAACCATGTCAAATAAAAAATCAACCAAGTAATTGCTATTGTTTGGTTGTTGCCCAGTCAATTAGGGTATGCAGATAGAGATGTGAAGTGTGTCTAAGGAATTTTTCTTACATAAAATACCAACATAATTTTTCATTTGTCCAGTTTTAGCCTTGTAGTATTTTTGTACATCCGAGTCATCTTTTAATAAAACACAATGACAAACCTCGATCTGCTTGGGTCATCTGAATGCTGATGTTGATTGTTGGAAGCCTTATCAGGTTTGATTTCCTTAACAAGACCATTTTTAACGATCTCATCATTCTTCAGTGTAGGATCTTGTTCTCCATCTGATGAGGCAGCTACCACTTTCTTTAGATCATGATCCTTCTGCAGCTTGGCTTCAGGTTCTTTTCGTGCCAGATCCTTCTTAGCTGCACATGCAACACCAAACAGTGCCATTAACAAGGTTTTGAAGCATCTCTTTCCAACTATTAGATTAGAATCGGCTCATTATATAGAAAACTCTTTTAATAAATAGGGACCTACAAGAATGTGGAGCGAATACCACAATTATCCTAAAAGGAAGATTGTTAAAAGAGCTAAAAAAATGGAACACCTCAACTGCTTGAAGGTTTAGCTTTCTCAACCCGCCAGCTTCCATCACTAGATGAACTTGAAGAATCTGTATCGTACTTTCTTCTTTGACTTTCGATTTACAATGTTTCTTTCCTCTTCCGTCTGAGATAACTTTGTTGCTGATTTTAGTGTCATCAATATATTTTATGTAATTGTGATTTACTTGAGATCAAGGGCTTAGTCAAGTTAAGTTATAGTCGAGTTAGGAGGTGCGGAGTGCACACTCGTACTAACTAGCTAGATGTCGCCAAAATAAGTGCAGGGGTCAAGGGGGATGCGCCCCCTTGCGGGGTCAAAGGGCAGAGCCCTCCAAATGGATTATCCGTTTCCTTCCAACCAGTTTTTCCCTCCAACCGACACACCTTTTCCCAAAAGGTGTGACCTTTACTGCCAACCGTTTATAACCGAAATTAACTGATTTTTGGTTATGTTATATAATACAGTTTGATCTCTTGAAGACAGAACACACATAACAAATTTTTGTGTATTGCTTTGATCTCTCGTGCCTTAGAGACAAAGTGTTTTTCTTTGAATTATCCAATTGAGGATTTCGTGTAACTTGAGGCATATAAGGTCGAAATACTTCAATCTGAAAGTGATCTCAACACGATTCAGAGAATATACCAAGATAGTTTGATTATTACCCACTCACAAACACACCGAATTTCTAACAAAGATTGAAATATTTATTGGTGTTAATCATGGCGGATTCTGTGAAGGATATGATGAAAAAGTTTGGAAAGTTGGACAAGTTCGAGGGCAGTGACTTTAGGCGTTGGCAAAAGAAGATGCACTTTATTCTCACAACTTTGAAGGTTGCGTATGTTCTGAGTACCCCCAGGTCAGAGTTTGTTGAAGAGGAGACATTGGAATAGACAAGGAAACGATGCAAGTGGGACAACGACGATTACATATGTCGAGGGCACATCTTGAACGGTATGTCGGATGCTTTATTTGACGTATACCAAAACGTGGAATCGGCAAAGGAGTTATGGGATCAACTTGAAGCCAAATACATGGCAGAAGATACTTTTAGTAAGAAGTTTCTTGTCAATGATTTTAACAATTACATAATGGTTGATTCAAGGTCTGTGATGGAACAATATCACAAACTCCTTCGAATTTTGGACAATACACTCGACATGGTTTGTTCATGGACGAGTCTATCTCGGTGTCTAGTATCATAGACAAACTTCCACCATCATGGAAGGATTTCAAACACATGTTAAAACACAACAAGGATGAGTTGTCTCTCGTACAACTTGGAAGCCACTTCCGCATAGAGGAAACTCTTAGGATGGAAGAAAGTGGGAAAGGCAAGGGTAAAGATATTGCTGGATCATCTTCTGTGAATATGGTTGAAGATGATAAGAACAAGAAAAACAACAAAAACTCCAAGGGAAACAAAAGGAAATTCCATGAGAAAAAGAATGATTCCAACAAAAAGTCTAAGATGGCGTGTTGGAAGTGTGGAAAACCTGGTCATTTCAAGAAGGATTGTCGGGTTAAGAAGAACAATGGTGTAAGCACTTCTGGATCGGGACAAGGGTCTAAGGACCCAAGTCCACAACAAGGTCTGATTTCTGACCATGTTATAATTCCTGTTAAATATTATGTATCACATATTTATGAAATATGTTATGTACAGGATGATGAAATTGCTTGGTGGATTGACTCGGGTGCAACTTGTCATGCATGTAAGGATCGTTGCTGGTTTGATACCTTTCATCCAGTAGAAGATGGATCCGTTCTTCATATGGGCGACGAGTCAACCAAACCAATACTTGGACGTGGAAATGTTGTAATAGAATTTAGTTCTGGAAAAACAATTACTTTATTTAATGTTGTGTATGTACCGGGGCTTAGGAAGAACCTTATGTCCGGCCCCGTGTTGAATAAGTGTGGCTACAGGCAAGTCTATGAATCTGATAAGTATATCTTATCAAGACATGGTGTATTTATTGGTTTCGGATACTATAATAATGGCATGTTTATGTTAAATCTTAATAAAGTTCCTAGTAGCATTAATTCTGTCTATATGGCTTATTCTCATGTTGTTGATTCTAAACTATGGCATGCTCGTTTAGGACACGTTCATTATCAACGTTTGCATGATATGTCTAAAGATAATTTGATACCTTCATTTGACAAGAACATGGAAAAATGTAATACTTGCATGCTGACTAAGATCACTAGACAACCTTTTAAAGATATAAAAAGGAATTCTGTTTTGCTAGAATTGATACATAGTGACTTATGTGATTTCCATGCAACCCCATCTATAGGAAACAAGAAATATGTTGTTACTTATATAGATGATGCCTCTAGATTTTGTTATGTTTATCTATTGCATGCTAAAGATGAAGCCTTAGATAAATTTAAAATCTATAAAACTGAAGTAGAGTTACAACAGAATAGTTAAATTAAAACTTTACGCACAGATAGAGGTGGTGAATATTATGATCCCAGTTATTTCCAATCTATAGGAATTATTCATCAAACAACGGCTCCTTATACACCACAACAAAATGGTGTGTCTGAAAGGAAAAATAGAGCTTTAAAGGAAATGGTTAATTCCATGTTATTCTACTCGGGATTGAGTGAAGGATTTTGGAGAGAGGCCATGTTAACGTCTTGTTATTTGCTAAATATGGTTCCTAACAAAAATAACAAGATTACCCTATATGAACTTTGGTATAAAAAATGACCTAACTTGTCTTATTTGCAATTTTGGGGTTGTCGGGCTGTCGTTAGACTTCCAGAACCCAAAAAGAAAAATTTAGGTGAGAAGGGTATTGATTGCATCTTCATTAGATATGTTGAGCATTCCAAAGCATATAGGTTCTATGTTATTGAACCTAAAGATTTTGTATCTGTTAATTCGATTATAGAATCAAGAGATGCAATATTTGATAAGAATATATTCTCTTCAATACCTAAACCAAATGACATAGTATCTAGCTCTAATGGAACTCAAGGTGGAGACCTACCAGGTGAAACTTCAACTGAGATTCCTGAACCTCGGAGAAGTAATAGAGCTCGGGTAGCTAAATCATATGGCTCTGATTTTTAACTATATTTAGTTGAGGGATCAAAAGATAAGATTGCTTATCAATATTCTTACTGTTACAGTATAGAAGAGGATCCAAAAACCTTTGATGAAGCTATGAAATCCCGATATGTTGCTTTCTAGAAAGAAGCAATTGATGATGAAATAGGATCAATAATGGAAAATAACACATGGGTCTTATCTGACCTACCACCAGGTTGTAAACCTTTAGGGTGCAAATGGATCTTCAAAAAGAAGATGAAAGTTGATGGTACTATCGACAAATTTAAAGCTCGATTGGTAATCCAAGGCTTTAGACAAAAAGAAGGGATCGATTACTTCGATACTTATGCAATAGTTGCTCGTATCTCCACTATTAGATTGTTGATAGTTTTAGCAGCTACTCACAATTTAGTGATCCATCAAATGGATGTCAAAACATCATTTTTAAATGGTGACTTGGAAGAGGAGATTTATATGAAGCAGCCAGAAGGATTTGTTATGCCAGGTAATGAACATAAAGTGTGTAAGTTAATTAAATCTTTGTATGGACTCAAACAAGCCCCTAAACAGTGGCATCATAAGTTTGATGAGGTTGTTTTGTCTAATGGATTTGTGTTGAATCAATCAGACAAGTGTGTATACTGTAAATTTGATGAATCTGGTAAAGGAGTCATCATTTGTTTATATGTTGATGACATGTTGATTTTTGGTGACCAAACCCAAGTTGATAAAACTAAAGAGTTTTTGTCCTCGAATTTCTCTATGAAAGACATGGGGGAGGCGGATGTGATTCTTGGAATAAGAATTAAGCGTGAGAACAAGGGTCTTACGATTACACAATCTCACTACATTGAGAAAATTATCAAGAAGTTTAATTGTGAAGGTTGTGGTCCGGTTAGTACTCCAATGGGAGCAGGTATTAAATTAATGCCCCATATGGTAAACCTGTTAATCAACTTGAATATTCAAGGGCTATTGGATGTTTGATGTATGCTATGACAAGCACAAGGCCAGATATTGCTTATGATGTCAAAAAATTGAGTAGATTTACTAGTAATCATAGTAATCACCATTATGAAGCAATTATTAGAGTATTCAGGTACTTGAAAAAGACAATGAATTATGGTTTGTCTTATGTTTGATTCCCTTCGGTTATTGAAGGTTATTCTGATGCAAGTTGGATAACCAATAGTGAAGATCATACTTCTACTACTGGTTGGGTATTCTTGCTAGGTGGAAGTGCCATTTCATGGGCTTCTAAGAAGCAAACTTGCATTACTGATTCGACGATGGAAAGTGAATTTGTAGCTTTAGCTGCTGCAGGAAAGGAGGTAGAATGGTTAAGGAACCTTATCTATGAGATTCCTTTGTGGCCAAAACTAATATCTCCTATTTCCATGCATTGTGATAGTGATGCCACTTTGGCTATGGCATATAGCCAAATTTACAATGGAAAGTCTAGACACTTAGGTGTTAGACACAGCATGGTTCGTGAGTTAATTACGAATGGAGTGATTTATGTGGATTTTGTTCGTTCTCAACAGAACTTGGCAGATCACTTGACTAAGGGATTAGCCAAAGACTTAGTGCACAAGTCGGCTATCGGGATGGGATTAAAGTCCATTTAAATCTCTAACTGTGAGACACCCAATTCCCTTCTAATACGACGTTAGAAGCTGAATTCAATGAGGAAAGCTTACAATTAAAGATTGGAACACATTGTATCATCCCAAGGTATGTGTTCAGACTGCAGTGGGTTAGGTTGAAGTTTATCTTCTTAATAGTTCTTTTGATAAATTGCATTGCAGGTGCAAGACTAAAAGAACTACCTATGTGAGCATGGAGTGTCGCCGCTTCAAGAAGCTAGGACTTGGCTTTCTATATGCTCATGAAGGATATGGACACAAGGCTTTGTAATAGTGTCAAGTATATGTACATTAGAAACTTGTAGAAACTTATGTGTATATTATCTTCGAGTATTCAAACGAGTTGATGGGTTCAATCCGTAGGACACCCTGATTCTCGAATATTTGGAATGCGTAATATACTATGTGAAAATTCAATCTCTAAGACATTTTCATTTATGCATGAGTTTGGTTTGTTTTGTTTATTTTAGTAGATCAAGGATTACACTAAAATGGGGGAGGAATGTTGGTGATTTTAGTGTCATCACTTATATTTTGTGTAATTGTGATCTACTTGAGATCAAGGGCTTAGTCAAGTTAAGTTATAGTCGAGTTAGGAGGTGCGGAGTGCACACTCGTACTAGCTAGCTAGATGTCGCCAAAATAAGTGCAGGGGCCAAGGGGCTGCACCCCCTTGCGGGGTCAAGGGCCAGAGCCCCTTGCTGGGGCGCCGTTTTCTTCCAACCAGTTTCCCCCCCAACCGACACACTAGTTTTCCCACCCAAAAGACACATCATTTTATCAACAGTTGTGTCTCTTCCCGTTAACTGTTTTTAACCGACTTTTGGTTGGGTTAAATATACACCAATATTGATCTCTTCCACAATATAACAAACAATAACAACTTTCTGTGTATTGCTTTGATCTCTCATGCCTTAGAGACAAAGTGTGATTCTCTATAATTATCCAATTGAGGATTTTGTGATACCCGAGGCATATAGGATTGAAATACTTCAATCTGAAAGTGATCTATACACGATTCAGATATTATATCAGGATAGTTTGATTATAACCCACTCACAAACACACCAAATTTCTAACAATATCACTACCCCACGACATCACACTGTACCAACGTTCTAAATAAAAACAATAAAAGTTTGTTTTAGTAAATGAACAACCTATATAAGAAAAATGAACAACCTATATAAGAAAAATAAACTCCATATACATTATACATATACTCAATTAGCATTACGCTAGCAGACAAAAAACATTAGGTTTCAATTGGACCAAAATTGTTTCTTCAGTCCAGCAACTCATACTATAACATAGGCCAAACATATAAAAAAACAATTTGGGTTCATATACTTTATAACATAACCTAAATATACAAAGAAAATAACATAAGCTAAATATACCAAAAAAACGAAAACATACTACTGTTCAAGCAAAACAACTTTCAAAAATAAATTAGCCTCCGCAGCAACGTGCGGGCAGCCTGCCGTTTTTTTTCTCGGTTCGGTTCATGAATCGGTTTTTCTGTACACCTTTACTCCCGAGTTACCATTTTCCACATTATCCCCAATAGGGGTGAGCAAAAAAACCGAAATAACCGAAAAAACCGAAAACCGAAACCGAACCGAACCGAAAACAACCG
>BQNB010044530.1:35000-36014 GCA_026074375.1 Tanacetum coccineum
AGCCCACACGGATATGGAAACTCACACGGGTATGGAAGTGGTGCTACACACGGTTATGGAAGTGGTGCTACACACGGGCACAACAACTATGGACATGGTAGCTCAAACTATGGTCCCACTTCCACTGGCATGAACCATGGTAGTAATGGCCAGAAGCCGTCTTGGATGCTCAAGGGCCTTGAGGACGATGAAGAATGAACATCTAAGAACCTATCATATGTGAAAGAAGTGTGTGATTCGTAAGTTTGTGGTACTCAGGTTACCGCTCTAAATAATGTGTTTGCTTTTCTATTTTCTACATATGTAACAAATGCATAAGCAGTTAATAATGGACGTCGAACAGTGACTGACTGCTTTATCTAAATTTATGATAATACAATTTGCTGTTATTTAGTTCCAAAGAGCGAATATTTGCAAACAAGAATGATTGAATGAACAGTATCAGATGGTTCATAAAGAGTTATCAAAACGCGTGGTTTAACATACGCCAAGGACTGAAAGAGAACAAAGATCGACATCTTGCTTTAGTTGACCTAGAGTACACATACTTATCGTGCCATGAGATTGATCTGGTGGAATCTTGGAAAAGAATATAAGTCCTAGTTTATGGCCGGATGTGTATACGAATGGACATACATATGAAACGTAGTACCTTGAATGAAAACAAGTTTTTCCTATAATATTAAGATTACACCAAAAGTGAAAGATCAGTTCCAATCTCTTTGTTAAGATTATGAGCTCATAAGACATGCAAGATGATCTGTCTATGCTTTAAGTTGATGAAACTATGTTTGATCAATACGACTAGACTAATTACCAAGGATAAGCTTTACATTGACCATTAATACTCACTTGAAAATGGCCATGAAAGGCAAAAGATACATATCATCTAAATGAAATATCAGCAAAGCTGACATGAATAGCCTGTATGACAACTAATAACAAAAACAAAAAAGAAACTAATAACAGATAAAGTGCATAAACTAACTGAAAGCCATCTCTGCAGCAAGTAAT
>BQNB010044531.1:5006-34730 GCA_026074375.1 Tanacetum coccineum
GCAAAACATTTCTCATTGACACTCTTAACAATATCACAACACCTTTCCATAAAGTTTCCATTTTTAGAAAGTTTGCCGAAAGTAAGGATAATATAATCCGAACTTCATATTTTGTCTTATATTAACTAACATTACGAACCCTTTGCTCATTATGAACTATATTTAAAAGTATACGCAAGTTTGACTTTCAAAAGTCAAACTTCGTAGTTGACTTTTTTACCCAAAAATAACCAAACTTGACTCGGCCGTAAAATCTTCGTTTTTAGGAGTTACAAGACCCACTTTATATCAAAACGAACCTTAGGACATCCTTTATTATAAGCAAAATCCTAATTTAGTTTTCAAAATTTTCTCGACATGCTACGGTCAAGTCAAACTTTCTGGTCAAACTTAGTCAACTCAAAGTCATACCAAATCACATTTTTATCAAAATCTAACTATTTCAACATGTTTAACTAGCCTAAAATGTACCAACACTATCAAACACATGCTCATACTCAAAATATTTTCAAATCAATTTCAAACTTGAATCATCTAGCTACAATCATATACATGTAATAACATCTAATTAAATCAAGTAAACAAGTAATTAGAAGAATCACAAAGCTAGAACAAAGTTTAATTTTTGTTTCCCCTTTCCTTTTGAAATCGGACGAGCATCTCAAAGAACCAAACCAAAAGTTTTTCAATTAAACCTCTTGCTCAAAACACTTATCTAGC
The DNA here is from genome assembly GCA_026074375.1 of Tanacetum coccineum. Taxonomy (NCBI): domain Eukaryota; kingdom Viridiplantae; phylum Streptophyta; class Magnoliopsida; order Asterales; family Asteraceae; genus Tanacetum; species Tanacetum coccineum. The sequence continues at coordinate 5,727 of BQNB010044531.1, forward strand.
AACTAGAAACACACTCTTATACACCAAATCACTAGAACTTGACCAAAAATCTAACTTTTTCAAATCTTAGTGCATGTGAGGTTTCTTTAGTGGGAAATGTAGCTCTTGATACAAGGATTAATATGGTATAGTTTGATTGTAATACATGTCAAAAATAAAATGGTGGTGGTGGTGTTTGTCCTTGTGGTCGGTCGAAGTAGAGAGGAAGGAGAGGAGAGAGTGAAAATTTTGTGAAAAAGAAATATGTGAAGTATGGTGTTCTATTTATAGAAAAGCTCTTTGGAACTTTGGCAAAACTAGTTCCTCCATCCTTAATCTCTTTTAAAACTAGTACAAACCTTCCTTTTTATTAATATAATTCGGCCATAAAACTTGGATCACCACTTTCATAAATATTTTTAAAACCGTCCCACTAATTTTACTTTAAAACGTTTTATTAAACCGTTAAACCTCGCACAACACGACCTTTAAACACGATTTTTACAAAAACTCAGGGAAACATCGAAAAATACAAAAATGACATGTTTACACTCTCGAAGCAGAAAAATAGATTTTCTAGACCTTCTTAGATGCTAAAAACAAATAGAAACTAAACCAAGGTTTAAAATTACCCTATAAATGAAAATTCTCACCAAACCTTATATAACGTAAACGACTATAATTATTTACGTAACAAAATAGTCATCTTAGCTTGGGATAAACGTTGACCTGAAATTCGGGTTGTTACAGGGTTGGCCCATTAAATATGATTACGCCTTCGGCTTCGCTTTCTCACGCTCTTCTAATCTCGTGCTCGTTTTTGTCCGCTTTTGGCTTCGTTTTTGTCTTTTTGTGGAAATCCGTTACCTACAAAACACAATTCACAAAACACACATATACAATGTATTTTTCATATATTATTGATCATTTAAGCTCATTTTAACAAGGATAGTTGATATGCGATTAAACACATATCATGACCCGTAATGTTTCAACAAGTATGTTCTTAATTAATTGATAAAGACTTAAACAGTGAACTACCAGTATATAAAATACCGTCAAACAGTAAATGGGTAAAGTCCTGATAGGCTAGGGTTTAACAAGATCACCATTGCTTTAATCCCTAGATATATTATAATTAAACTAAAAGGATGCTTTATGCGGATACGTTAATTGTGACAGGATTCAACGTGTATAGGTCTTAGGATGATGTCCTGCCTAAGTCTTAAGAATGATATGCCGCTTCGAGATAAGAAATCATTGCACTAAATAAACAAACCAACATCGGATTTAATATGGCTAATACAGTTTTCTATTATTTGGCTTGAACCGTTCTTTTATCTTCTGATTGTTTTCTTGCATGTTTATTGTGTTTAGAATTGATTATTGTCACCATAAAACCTGTGCAGTCTCTTAGGCTGAAAACCCCCATCATCATTAGAACTAGGTTTAGCATAAGTTTAACAAGTAATTAGAATTAACTTAATTAGAGTAATTAAAATACTGATAGAATATAAGTTTAACGACCTCACTCTTAGTGTTCGACACTCTACTTACCATGAAACTCCACCCGATCGGGTACACTGCCCATTAAAGTGTTGTTTTAGGATAAGTCGGCTAAATATAAATTTAAAACTTAGTAATCAATAAATTGACCCTACACGACAACACATTAAGTTTTTGGCACTGTTGTTGGAGAGTGAAAAAGTTTAACCTTTAATTTTATTAGTGTTTCTAACCATTAGCTTAGAATAGTTTAATTAGTATAATTTAATTCTGTTTGTATTTAATTAAGTGTTTAATTGTGTGTTTAAAATCCTGCATTATTTAATTATTTTCTAAAGTATCCCAGTTGAATACGAACAGTAACAACCATTTAAACTGATATAGTGTATTGGTACTTTACTATGTATACGACGTATTTTGCAAAACATATACGGCGTATTAGCATTAGAAGTCATTATCTTTGCGAACTTTAAATTTCCTAGAATAGCTTTACTTTGAATTATGTCTTTTATGTCAGGAACATCATTTGGATTCGACCCTTTCCAGTTCTCCTATCCCCCAAGGAAACTAACAATGGAAGAAATGTTATAGAAGTTTATCGACGAAGGAAGACGAGAACATGAGGAAATAGGGGCATTTATTAGAGAATTCAAAACAACCAACGAACTCTTACTAAAAGAAAGGAACAATTCACTAAGCGAGCTCAAATTCGAGGTATACGAGTTGTCAAAAGCAATTAACGTTGCTCGATTATCAAATTATAAAGTCAAAGGTGTGACTACTAGAGGAGGGAAGACAACAACCAAAATCATTCACAACATAAATGACATAAACAAAGAACCTCTGATACTTCATCATGATAAACCCATAGAACCAAATGAAGTCCTCGTTGAGACCAACCCTCAAGAAATAAAAGAACAAACTATTAAGCCACCAACACCATTAATTCCTTTTCCCGATAGGTTAAAGAAAGAAAAAGAAATAGCCCAACAACAAAAGTTCTTAGAAAACCTAAAACAACTTCACATAAACATCCCATTTACCGAATCCCTTTCCTAAATGCCAAAGTACGCTAAATTTCTGAAAGGGCTACTATCAAACGAAACCAGGTTAGAGGAGGCTTGCACAGTAACAATGAACAAGAGATGCTCAACAGTATTGCTTAACAAACTCCCATCCAAGAAAAAAGACATAGGAAGTTTCACTATTCCTTGCGATATTGGTCATTTACATATAAATAATGCTTTAGCAGACTTATGATCTAGCATAAACTTGATGCCTTATGATGACATCAAATAACGTCTATTTTATAGCATCATTTATCCCACGATATTAACCCATTTTTTATAGTTATTGCAAAGAATTGTTACTTAACCATTTATATTTGAGAATTGCAGTAATTATGGAGTAATTGGTGAAACTTAGTAAAAGGCGCGCATTCTGGAGCTTAAATGAAGATATTTTAAAGATTACTATTCTGAAGACCAATACGCCGTATCCATCAAGGAAGATATGGCGTATCCATGCCTACACTCACCAAAGACCACAAAAAGGAATAAAGATCAATACGCCGTATCTAAAGGACTCAATACGCCGTATTCAAGATATGGAATCAATATAATATTCTGGAAGATATCAAACGTGGTCCCTACTCCAAGAAATCCCCAATACGCCATATCCAATACATAGATACACCGTATCCAACCGACTTCCAGACCTTATAAATAGAAAACTCAAAAACAAGTTCTAAGTGTGCTAAATCATAGTCTCGATACCTAAACCACAAAAGTTGATTTTCAGAGGAGAAAAAGAGCAAAAGAGGTCGAGCAACATATTCGATTCCATAGGAGACATTGTGTAATTCCATATACTTTTGTAATTGTTCAGTTTTTGGTATCATTCGTTAACTCGGTTAATTTACCTTGGCTAAATTATTACTCTTGTATTTATTATGACGTTTGAAGGCTAATACCTTCAGGTATTAGCCATTATTATGAAGATCTGAATGTTTGGTATTTGTTTATATCGATTTCTTGATTTATCGTTGAGTGCTTGTTTATGTTTATCAATTTATACTTGTTTACGCGCTTTTGTATGCGACCTATCATTCAACTGGATCTAGCTAAGTGGACCAAGCGGATCTAGAGTCCAGGATAGCTCTCCATATAGTAATTTATACATCTAGAATAATAGTTACACAAGTATTGTCCTTCTAAGTCTGTGTCTAGGATACGCTTCGGGCTTAACTAGTTAATTGGATATTGCCGATGGTTTATTGATCGTGTTGACTAGCAGGTGACCTAGATAATTCAACAAATAACGTTCTGATTCCATTGGATAGTTGGACAAGTGGACTACTAGTGTATAGATTGCCATTAAGCGGTAAGTGGGTAAAGTCTCTATGAGCTAGGGTTTAACAAGATCACCATTGCTTTAATCCCTAAGATAGATTATAATCAGCAAATAAGGATGCTTTATGCGGATGCTTTAATTGTGACAGAATTAATGTGTCTAGGTCTTAGGATGATGTAACGCCTAAGTCTTAAGAATGATATGCCACCTCGAGAGAAGAAATCATTGCACTTAATAAACAAACCAACGTTCTAATCGGATTAATAATGGTTAATACAGTTTTCTTATATAAGGTTCGACCGCTCTTTTATCTTTTGTCTATTAGCTTGCGTGGGTAACAGTGTCTTGAATTGATTATAGTCACCAACCAAACCGTGCCAGTCTCTCAGACTGAAAACCCACATTTTCCCGTTAGAATTAGGATTTAGACTGACATAGGTTTAACATAGGATTAGAATAGAATTAACATACATTAGATAACCAAGATATTAATTAAATTAATAGATTTAACCTCGCTCTCAGTGATCGACACCCTACTTACCACGAAACTACTACCGATCGGGTACACTGCCCGTTAAAGTGTTTTTTTTGTTGAGTCGGCAAAATATAAATTTAAAACTTGAAACAATAAAATATACACCACACAACGACACATCAATTACTAAGGTAGTTCGTAAAAAAAATTCTATATCGCTTCCAAAAGATTTTGTCGTCCAAGATGGTTCTTGGGCACCGCCTAACAATGCATAAATTCGCCTCGGTTCATTAATCACTCAAGCCAAAACCATCATTTTGGGTCTCATTATTTTATTATTAATTGTTTTTCAAATCAACGAATTTCACATTCATTCAAATAAAAATAAAAAATACAATACGAAAACTAAAAAAATTATAACTTTCTTTTAAAAATATGAAAATATATATATAATACATCAAATTATCAATATTAATTTTGTTGTTGATGTCACTGAAAAAGATGCTTCATAATACTTAATCCATAACATAATTATTTGGCTTTTCTATGTTGTACACGCATCTCTCGATCTAAGTACGCTTGCCTTATCTTGTTAGGACTAATATAAATTCGTTAATTCTACCGTGTTCACAATTTTTGATCTTTCAAAATCATTGTTTATGCATATGATGCTGAGTGTACATTGATTCTTCGTAGTTTGATTGACAGTGTATTGGACGCACCGGTTGTTTTTAATTCCCCAAAGTTTTATGGAGGACACCAAAAGATTGTTGACATCATTTCATACCACTTTCTGCTCGCTTTATACAGATATATGCTTCTAGTTCGTGCCATCGTAAATGATTTGATAAAAGTTGCCCACTGTGTGTAAATCTCGTCGACTAGGTAATGCTCTTTTTCAAACGGAGCCGCAGGGGCGATGTCATCATTAAGGTCGTTGAATAACGAAGAATAACTTAAAACGTCATGATCATTATTCGCACCCGCCACCTCAAAAAATGCATGTCAAATCCAAAATTCGTAAGACGCACAATTCTGCTTTATATGGTAGGCTATTTATTAGCACCTCTTCTCCATTGCCCGTGCCATGCTTTCGGTCTTTCGAACAGTTTTTCCATTCTCAATACATATAATTAATGTTTTCAAGCATTTCTGAAAATTCATGAACCCTCATATAAACTTTGAATGGCCTTAAAGTCTAGTTTTCTTAAAAACTCAGGCGTGTATAAATCAATAATGCACTTAGTAAATTTATTTAGACAATCGCGTGCGCTATCTTTACCAATTTGTAAACATTCATCAAATTTATCAGATAATGTTTCGTATGCCAATTGGCGTATGGTGAAGAGCATTTCATAATAACACTGAAACTCATTTGACCCATAGCATCGGGTCGGACTTTAAAGAAATTAAAATGTTTGGGAAGAGGATCGGAAGTATAAGTAGAAATACTTTCGACTATCATCAAAATAGTCGGCCAACAAACGTGCTTCGACAACCTCACGTTCACGATATATTAGATTACGCGTTCAATGCCAAGCTACATTTTATCCTCTCTATTATCCTCTTAAACAGTCTTATGTTACATTATTGCAAGATCATAGGATTTGCTGAAATCTAATTTTACATTATTTTTTTATGATTCACTGGTCCACATAAAAACTCATCCTCTCACGTCGTCACCCAAAATTTTGTAAAACCTTCAAATCTTACTTGTCCCTACTAAATTGCATGTTTGCATTCTCCTCTAAACTTCAACTGCTTTTTCACCATTGCACAACATTGTCAGTTATACGCTACATTCCTCATTTCAGCCCTCATCCTTCTCCAATTCTTCTCTAATTAACCCTCACTTGTTTACCTCTAAATTTCTCTACGTTTACTCATAAACAATTGCACTAGACCTTGTTTGATTCGGCATCTTACCAAGATTGATCTAGACCTTGGGACCGTACTTTGGATTGGGAAAAGGAAAAAATGAAAATGGCGTGTCTGTTTAAGGTCTTGATGGTATTTATAAATGATAGGCTGGATTTGTAAACACATGAATGATGATGTGGCTTTTGATACCCAATTGATAGTTTTCCAAAATCAATCAATGAACTATGAGGTAATGCAAAGTTGGTCCTTAAGGTTTGGCCCAATGCCAGACTTTGGTCCGTCGAATTTCAAATTGCAAAAACAGTCGTATTTGAATGTTTGGATTTCACTTTGGGTCCTTGGTCGAACTAAATGACTAAAATACCCTTCTTAACGGGCGGAGTCGTGCCCTCCCGTACACCTGAGGTGTTCTTGGGCGGATCCCGTCTTGTAAAAATACAGAGGGGTATTTTAGTCATTTTTGGTGGACCAAGGATCAAAAGGAAAACCAAACCTTCAAAATACGGACTGGTTTTTGAAATTTAAAAATCGTCGGGACCAAATCCAGCAATTTGTCCTAACCACACAGGACCATTTTTGCAACTTTACTCCCTGAATAAGAACAATTTATTAACCAATTCAAGAATTAAGAACATAATTTTGAAAAATCCATCAATCGGAAATAAAGACGATTCCATTAACTTGGAAAATTAAGAATTTAAGAGCATAATTTCGAATCTAGTTAAAGAGTGTTTGTTGTTGATAGATTGTATGCCGTTTACAAGAGAGAAAAGATGTTTACGATTAACAAGCTGACTCAATTGGGTTTTTATCTATACTATTATATAAAGCATTTACAATGTGGGTCCTATTAAAAATTAAGATAAGGAGGTGCAATCTTGCCTTTCATTTATTTAGAAAATTCACATCCATAGAGTGACTTGGGTCACTTCTTAATAAAAAAATCAATTTTATTTTCAATTTGACAATAGCTTTTTATCTATATTATTTATTTTATGATTTCATTTCACCCATATTTTTCTAAATTTCGTGATCTTTAATTCAATCATTCATATTCATTTATTTCTTATAAATTTTCAGCTTTTCACATTTTTTGTGGTTTTATTTTGAATTTTTTTTAATACACTTTAACTTTAATATGATACAAACTTGATTCGTAAAAGTATTGCTTTTGAGAGACAATGTTTGATGGGTAGAGAGTGTTGGAAATTTTTTTAACAACTTTAATTTAATTTTGAATTCAAACTTGATTCGGTAAAGAATATATGCTTTTGGATGACAATGTTTGATGGGTAAGAGAGTGGGGGGAGTCTTTTATACAATCGAGAATGATGTTTAATATTGTGTTGCGCGAAAGCTACGGAAACCACAACACACGGAATTCTCTAAGCGGGTAGGGAATTAAGAAGCGAGTTGGGTTAGCAATTTTTATCGCCGCCGCTATGCGCGGGTATCCAACTAGTACAAGGAATGGAAACAGTTATTTTGGCGGAAAAAGCCGTTAGGCTCTTTTCTTGCTTCTTTGACTTTCGTTAACTCATTTGCTAAGCACGTGAGAACCATATGATCACATATCAAGAACACATGGATATACTTGATTCATGACCTTCAAATGTTTTAGCTGACAAAAAAACTTCAAATGTTCGAAGACCAACACATTTGTTGCGTAACCAAATAACTTGTATAACCCATAACCTTACATCCTGTAAATGTACTACATAATTTAACAAAAAAGCAAGAACACCCTCATTATTCTATCTCAAAATACACCCCCAGATAGAAACACAATTGCAGTTACCAAACACATAATATGTGGACACAGGTTCATAACTGGCCCAAGGAATTCAACTGTGTGGGGAAAATGGTCAGTATGGCTCAAGAGATCACTTCACATGGTTGTGGTCTTTACAGCTATTTTCAACTTCGACTATCTGCCAGAACTGAAGTCTTTAATTTAGAGGCGGTTTTATCATTTAATCAACTAAGATGCGACTGCTGCCATATCCCGGTTTGATCTATTGTACCTCGTCATGTGGCTCTTAACTAGCTGCCCAGCTGAATTAGACGACTCAAAGCTTCACCATGACAAAATGAACCTGCTACTATTGTTGCCAAGAGCCTTGAATCGGATCCTGGCGACTCTTTGCTTGCACCCTTCACTCCAAGTAAGTTCAAGCAAGCAGACTGCGATGCTAGTTGAGTCCCACCTCCCACCGTTCCGACCTGCAAGAAACTCACAAACTACCAATTAGAACCACATAATGACTATTCCCTCCTGTCCCATGATAATTGCAAAATTTCCTCTTTCTGCATTTCTATATATTTTAGGTGACTTTAGACGTGTTCTTCAAACCGTTTCCAAAATTTGACCCATTAAAGGCAATAACAAAACGAAAATTGACCCGTTCACCCATTGATCATGAAATTAATAACTCAATAGACATGCTATGGAAAGAAAGAGGCTGTGAAATGATCAATACCTCAATGGCAGGCATGGTAACAGACACGTGTAGGTCTCTTCCACCATTGACAGCCTCCATCATAGTAATACAGTGAGAACTCTCAATGTTTTGGGCAGGGTCCTGTCAGTGGCCTTGATGTTGGCGAAACCGAATTGCTGCCTATGAGGCATTAAAACTCCAAGAGAACTGCTAAAAGCTGAACCAGCAAGGCTATTAAGCATGTTAACGCTCTACAAGGGCAGGCACCCGTTGTTTTTAGCACCTTCTTCCAACACATCCTCAGTGCATGACGACTCACAAACCAACAGACATTCCCACGCCCTTCAATCCTATTCACGGCTGCGGCTTTTTACTCCGAGCAAAAGTTACCTTAACCATTAGAAACACATGTTACACCACATAATCAACAATTCAGAAAACCTATGGAATCTTTCTGAAACTTAGAAGTTTGAAAGCGGCCACAATACTCACACAGATATACCTATTCACATCAATGTCTGGAAAATCATGTGAAAGGAAATCCAAAACATTTGGAACGCCTTAGGACACCATCATTATCACACTTGGCATCACTCAGTTGCTGCAAGTAATATCTGATTTATAGATTTTTGCCAGCAATTGAGCCAGTGTATACTTTGAAGCCCTAGCAAATTCTTGCTCGATGGGTATAATTACAACATACATTTTAATCAAGACATTATAACCAAGGTATAGTAACCTACGAGAAACGGGTTAAAAATCCCTCTAAAAAAACAACCAAACCTTATTTAATAAAATATCACGAGACCGCAACAAAACTAAGTAACATACATCACAATCACACTTTACTAAATTTACGTAATTCCCGTTACCAAAGTCCTGATCAAAAATCATATAATAAGTCCAAAACACATACATGTGCCAACATTTTTTTGTCATTCAATGTGATTTCATAAGGTTCTAAGTATTTAGCCTAAAGCAAAACCTACTTAGTGATACAACATGAAATATAATAACTTTCAAACCTAACTTGACTGAATTGAAGCGCTTTTTTTTCATATTATCATAATTCGTTTACAAACTACGGAAATCGAAATTATTATTTTCCATCTTATATAATACAGACAGTTTGCTATAAAAAAAGAGAACCATACTTATTGAAAATGATGCTCAACGTATCGAAATTAATCGGATCCTCCAAGAAAAACTTAAGACAAGCAGCCCTTGCAGCACTCCCAAACCTCACAAACGGAGCCCTATCATCCCCATCTTTCACAAAACCGCAGTCGCCCCAACCGATGCATAATTCGCCTATACACCCTCTATTAGTATCGCACCAAAACACCTTCGGTAGTCGCCATGGGCACAATTAAACTCCCCACCATTCAACAACAACGGCCCCACTACCCCCACAGGCACTTGCACATAACCTATAGGCATTTCACAACACTGACCCAATATCGCCTCGTAATCAAATCCTTCAAACCCTAACCCTGACACCTTCTTCCCAGACTTCTCTCCACAAGCTCAGCCTTATCGCAGACGTCACGACAATCTCCAACTTCTCTCTAAGGAATACGAGGATATCGAACCGTCAACGACAGATTTCACAATCTCCTCATCTGATACCTTGTCTAACTTATGGTCCGTATGGTGGTGTAAGTTAGGGTTTGGTGATGTGATGACGTCATCATCAGCAAAAGTGACGTCGTCAACTTTAGAAATAAAAGACTGAACAAAACTAATACCAAAGAAGCCTAAGAGATAAATAAAGGAGAATTAGTGAGGCGTAGCAACGAGTTCGGTATCGGTGGATGCGTGCAAAGAGTAGAAGAACGGATTTTTTCACGCCAACCGGAGAAGAAGGAATAAGCAACGGAGAAGACATAAGTGAAGACTTGATGTTTGTTAGGTATAATAACATAAAAAAAAAAATAAAAAACAAATAAACGGTAAGGTCATGCGTTGAGGCTTTTGGAGTTGGTCGGATGGTGATCGCGGGTGGAATTGTGGTGATTTGTTAGGGTTGTTGGATGGTGGTCGGAGGTGCATGTTTGTTAGGGTTAGACGACGGATATACGGTGGTTTTTGAGGGTGTGTAAAAATGTGATATTAGATGTCGGTGTTACACGTGGCGTTTATTTAGTCATGTATGTTGTGATTGGATTGTTGGTTAAGTTTTGTTTTCTTAATCATGAATATGGAATATGAATTTTTTTTATCAGATATGTGGAAAACCGTCCGTTTTAAACATCCAAATAGCGGTGTCATTTTCGGGTTTTTAACTAAAAGAAAAAAAGCATTAAAATTTAAAGGAAAAAGTAAATATGTCTTTACTTGAATTTTATATATGCACCTAAGATTTGATTGTGTATTTTAAAAAGTGATCGGTGAAAAGTATAAAAAAAACGAATGTAATAAAACTTAATATGATATAGAAGAATTAGGTCTAATTTTAAGTCTATTATGTAAACATAAATATCAATGCTCTAAATTAAAACTATTCAACGATGTATATTTATCCAATAACTTTAGCAATTCCCTAGTTCACTAGGTGGATTGGTTCTAGCCACATGATAACAACGTAGCGAAATCTTGTCTCATAAGTCATGACTCGCCAGTGTATGATAACATCTTTCGTGTTTGACTATGTCCTCATCACTTGTTAGATTATTCTTGATGGTCACCTTATTTCAATTTTCGCGACATTAACTTTCTCTTTATATTTACTTTCTCTAACTCTCTCACATGATTACACATTCTCATATTTCAACCCATTTTTTTCCATCTATAAAAACTAAAACTTATATTCATACCTAAATTAATTACAAACATAAACGTACAAAATATAAACGTAAACATTACAGGAAATTCTTAAAATCCTAAACTTATATGTAAAAAACGTCATCACGTTAGGCGACACCTTTAAGTGTTGAGAGATTTGTTTAGGTTAGCTACTTCATTTCGAAAGATGTTTTGGTGAAACTCTTATTAAGATGAACAAATGTTTGGGCCCTCACTCATTAAATAACATACGCCTCTAGGAGTCGATAATAAAGTATGACACCAACCTGCCGTCACTTCAGCATGACAAAGTCTGTTTTGGATTTCTATAGGCTCTATGGTCAGAATGATGTCATGCGTGTTTTTATACTTCGGAAAAAGCCTTTCTTAATCGGAACTTATATTTGCTTACTAGATACATTCTCCTCATGGTAAAACTTCATTAGGTTTCATTTATTTTTATCTTTAATGAATGGGCCTAGTTAAGCGGATTGGAGAATATGGTTGTGGAGTAGTTCGTTAAAAAAGCTAACTAATGTGATATAGTATACGCTATTCTTAAGATCTTGTGGTTTCATAATATTATTGCTAAGGGTTTACATAAAACTAAATAAGATATTATAAATTCTTTATGTTTTGACATTCTTGTCGATGCATTATCTTAATTTTGTTTTGAATTCTAATCTCTAATAATGAATATAGCTTCATGAGCAAAAGCTCATGAATCATGTGATGTCTTGATGATGAGTATAATTGCATCTTGAGTATCTAAAATGTTTCTTGTGATATAAATGCATATGTGGTAAAGAGTACATGGGTTGACGCTAACAAAGTGAATATCAAAACTTTTAAAGAAGCTAGAGAACGCTTAATTGAAAAATGAATGAAATTATTAATTGTGTGATTGTGTCATAAACTCATTTTCTCTCTCCGCAAGCAACATTATGGAAAAATATAGTTGTATTAACCACAACTATTTACAACCAAAACATTAAGTCTGACTTAAGCATCAAATATGGCTCACAAAACAAATATCACCACGACACCACCAATGCACCACACAAGCACGCCTCCTCAACTCCGGTCAGTTCATACTACCGGAGTTCTCCCTTTGTAAAACTTGGCATGATAGACTCGCTGTTGATGGTGGGTGTCCCCACGATGTGTCGTAGCTGTATGTTGTTATTTTAGTTATCAAGTTATTCATTTTTATTTTCCGACCCTTAAACTAAAACTACACTTTTAATGGGCCGATGCTACCGATCAGATGTTGCTTTGTTGGTAAGTAGGGTCGCTGATCCTACACGTGCGAAGCGTTAATCTATAGTTCTATCTATATTTTGGTTATCTAGTTATGTTAATTTTTTAAAACTTTGTTAATTTCTATTCTTTGTTAAATCCTTGCTAAACCTATGTTAATCCATTATTCTAACGAAATACCTGGGAGGTTTTTAAGTCTGGACTGGAACAGGTTCTTATGGTAAATTTAAGATCAATTTTAATCAACACAAGTTCACTCGAACAGCAGATAATCAAAAGCTAAAAGGCGGTCTAGCCCTATTATAAGAAAACTGTATTTAACTTGATTAATCCAATTAAAACGTTGGGGTCGTTTATTTAGTGCCATCATGAGTGTTTATCGCAGAGGGCGGGAATTTCATTCAAGATTTGTAGGCGGTACCTTCTTCCTTAAACTAGACACGTAGAAACGAATTCTGTTCACAATTTAAAACACATCCGCCATAAAAGATTGCTATTCGCTGATTATAAATCTTTCTTTGGAGATTCATAATGTCGATGGTATTAAACCCTAGCACTGGAGATCTTCCTCACTTACTACTTAATGGCTCTTATATCAGTAGTACAATGTCGAGTCTTTACCAATGGAATTAGTACGTTATTTGTTTGATTTTCTTAGGTCACATGCTTGTAAAAACTTGTTCACATAAAGCAAAGGTAAAGATAGGGCATTATTTGTGATCCTATTATTATAGACATATAAATCGCTATATGGAGAGTCATCCCGGCATCTAGCTAACTTGGTTGGTATCACTAGATCTAATTGAATGATAGATCGCATACAAAAACACGTAAACAAGTATAAATTGATAAACATAAACAACGATCAACGATAAATTAAGCAATCGATATAAACAAACCAAACATTTAAATCTTTATAATCATGGTTAATACCCAAGGGTATTAGCCTTTAACCATTGTAATTAATACAGGAATAATTAATCTACCAAGGTAAACTAGCCGAGTTAATCGACTGATACAAAAATCGATGATTAAAGAAGTATATGGTTGACAGCGTGTTTCTCCTATGGAATTCGTCAGCTTTCACTCTGACCTCTTATGCTTTTCTTGTCTTATGAAAAATCGACCTTTGTGGTTAATGGTTATCGAAAATATGATCAAGCACACCTAAAACTCGTTTTTAGGTTTTCTATTTATACTGTCTGGAATTTGGTCGATACATCGTATTGGTTGAATCAATATGGCGTATTAGAAGTTTTTTTTAGTAGGGACCACGTTCAATATCTTCCATAATTTTTAATTACTATATCTTGGATACGGCGTATAATATTTTCTGGATACGGCGTACAGGTCTTTAGTTCTTTGTGGTTTCTTGTGAAGTGCATGCACATATACGCCGTATCTTTCTTGATGGATACGACGTGTTGGATGTCAGAACAGTATTCTTCAGATTTCTTCGTTTAAGCTCCAGAATGCGTGCCTTTTAGCTAATCTTCACAAAGTACTCCATAATTACTGCAATTCTCAAATATAAATGATTAAGTACCAATTCTTGCAATAATTATACAAAATGGGTAATTTACATGGGATAAATGATGCTATAAAAGTGATGTTATTTGATGTCATCAAATATCCCCCCACTTGAATCCTACTTGTCCTCAAGTAGCCTTTAGAAATTTATGAAAATGTATCCCTAAGGATTTTTTTTTTTTTAAGCATTCATTCGTTCAATTACCAGTACACATCCAAACACCTCACGAAATAGGAAGATGAAAACACTCAAATCACTCAACTAATCTATGTGGTAACATGTAACTAATTCGCTCAATTGCTAGGTCGTGATGAGTATTCTATCATAGGATTGGCAAGGATACATATCTCTACCACTCGATGAGTAAAGTTTATAAAGGTAAATTGGGTTTAAAAGGCTTAAAAGGGTTGATTACTTCTTTCTAAGATCTACCGTACCAAATATTCAAAAAAGGTGAAAAAATACACCACACTACCACCCCATAATGATGGGCTCAGACACATATGACTGGCATTTGAACCTTAACTCGAATATGCTAAAGAAATAGGACTAGTAGTCTTTATCAAACGTATAAACCACGCATAAGGGCGGACTAAACCACATATACACATCCATAACGATGGAATAGACATACATGATTGCATTCAATTCCCTTACTCGAGTAAAACCAAGGGTTATGACGAAAAGTGATATAGGATATAGATCTTCTAATCCTTTCTCCAAAAGTAATAAACTAACAAGGCGGACAAAATCACACATACATGGCCGTACGACGGAATAGACACATGTGATTGCTCGCATCCTCATTCGAGTAAGACCTAAGGATAGAGATTAGGAAAGGGAAATAATTGTTGTTAAATAAAAATATACAAAACAAATAGATTAAGTCCAAAACAAATAAGGCACAAGTTGCTAGATACTTTCCCGACCGTTCCCATGATAAAGACAACTTAATTTTATACATACATAAACGTCTTGACATTAGAATAACAAAAACGACTTAGTTGCGCGTTGCCCGTACGGTTAACTTAAAAAACAACAACCTAAGTTGGCGTTCCCGTAACGGTCAACTCCAAATCATCCCATACTTTACATACTTTTACAAAGACAAGTGGCGATATCTACCACTTTATACAAAACTTTACATCATCGATTTATAATCATCCATCAACGAATAATCGATCCTTCAAATAATTCCATCGGTTTAAGCTTTAATGAACCGACTATCTTCAAACTTTCCTCCTCTTTGTTGTTGCGTTTTTTTCTAATTTTTTTGATTATTTTAAACAATACTATACTACGAATCTCAATGTAATTTCACCATCTTCACGATCATAATAACTCCGGCTTTGGACGTACCAACAATTATGATGGTAGTAAAATTCCATGAGTTTTTGACTACTTTTTACATTCCCATTGCAATGTGCAAATTTCCCAACCATACCAGAGATAGAAAATGACACAAGACACATGAAATATATACTTTACAGTTTAAGCAACTAGCAACTGATAAATAGACTTAATCTAACAGGGTAGGCTAAGGTGTAAAGGTGTAACGAAACAAATAGTTTGTGTTATCCTAAAGGATTGACTCTACAAGTTTTTCTAGGGGTATCTTACTCTTAAAATGAGAGTAAACAAATGGTTTATACGGGGGTTAACTAACCGGTGTAGTTAGTTAATAAAACAACATATAAAGGCCTTTTGAGTGTAATCCTAGAAATTTACCAATTTAAACAAGTTACTCCATCTAAATCTATAGTACTCATTGTTGTGGTCTAGAATAGATATACCAAGCCAAGTTCTAAAGTCTACAACATCACCGGCACACTCATATTTTTGTAGGATTTTGGTAAACATTTAGAAATGGATAAGGCTGAATCATCACAATATCTAATAAGGGTTATGTGTGCAGGTTATGTAACTAGTAATTTCACAAAAGTATGCTTGAAAGTTTTTTAAATTTAAGCATAGTTTAAGCATTTTAATGTGAAAAATAGGACAAGTAGCGTTTTAATTCCCATCCCCCACTTAAATTATACAACATCATCGTTATATAGATGAAAAACATTAAAAATAGGAAATTAAAAGAATTAGAACGAGAAACTCCCCTGGTGTTTTGCTCGGTAGATTCTCTAAGTTGAGTTTATGAGCAAGAATGTGTGTTGTAAATGCTCCTGAATACTAGCATGACTACAACACACATAGGATTCCAGATGATTGATACTTCACCAACTTTGTCGATTTCTTTTCCAGCGAGGTCCTGTGTAAAATATAGGAAAAACATGCAAAATCCTTTCTCGGGCATCCTACGATTAATAAATAATAAAAACAATAAATTGTACAGGCAGTCAATACGCCCTATCTAAAAACTACGATACGCCATATAAAAATACCTGTAAAAAGTATCAATATGAGTCAGTCTGCCAAATACGCTGTATCATGTGCATGAATGCACCGTATAGACAAATCTGACGATAAAGTTTTAAATGCAGAAAATTAAAGAACTGATAACGTCTAGACATTCAATACGCCGTATTGTATGGAGCGGATATGCCGTATTGATGTCTGGGAAGACATACTCGATAAAAATAAATAAATACAATTCAGATTGTCTCCTGAGAAGCACTTTTCTTTCATCTAGTCTTTAAGTTAGACTTTTCTTCAGCTTTCATGTCGTATTTCCTTCAAATTTGAAGACCTCTTTATCATCTGTATCAACATGCTCATCGTAGTACTTCTTTAATCTTTGTCCATTGACCTTAAACTAATTCCATTTTTATCAGTGATTTCCACGGTCCCATACGGATACACACTTTTTTCCACATTTGGACCGTACCACTTTGATTTGAGCTTTCTTGGATGCATCTTAAATCTAGAGTTAAATAGCAACACCTTGTCTCTAACTTTAAAGTCTTTATCCCCTCGGAGTCTAGAGTCATGCCATTTCTTAGTTCTTTCCTTATAGATGCGGGTGTTCTAGTATGCTCCATCTCTTAATTCCATTAATTCATTAAGTTCCATGAAATGGTTTTTTGCCGTAGCTGTGAGATCCATGTTACATTGTTTTAGTGCCCAATACGCTATATGTTCGATCTCTACAGGTAGGTGACAAGCTTTCCCATAAACCAATCTAAAGGGGGTACATCCTGTAGGCGTTTTGTAGGCGGTTCTGAATGCCCATAACGCATCGTCGAGCTTTTCGGACCAATTCGTTGGATTATATCCAACCGACCTTTCTAAAATACATTTAATAGCTCTATTGGTCACTTTAGTTTATCCATTGGTTTGGGGGTGATATGTTGTTGATAACTTATGAGTCACTTCATATTTTTGTAAGGACTTTTCTAATTGAGAGTTACAAAAATGTGTCCCCCGATCACTAATTAAAGCCTTAGGAACTCTAAATCTCGCAAACAACCTTCTTAAAAACTTTATCACGACACGAGCATTATTCGTAGGAAGTGCTTGAGCTTTGACCTATTTTGATACATAATCAACCGCTACCAATATATATTTATTACCCCTCGAGTTAGGAAAGGGACCCATGAAGTTTAGTCCCCATATGTCAAACATATCACATACCTAAATATTGTTTTGAGGCATCTCACTTCTTGATGATATATTTCCTGATCTCTGACATGCATCATATCTCATCACGTAATCTTTAGCATCTTTAAAGATACTAGGCCAAAAGAATACCGATTCGTAGACTTTTCTTCCAGTAATTGACGCACTATGATGACCCATAGTTAGTCTAGAATGGCAATGTGCCAAGATTTTAAGGATTTCGTTTTCAGCAACGCATTGCCTCATTACATTGTTTGGGCATAGCCTGAATGCGTATGGTTCATTCCAAAAATAATTCTTTACTTGAGAGAAAAACCTTCTTATTTTTTGGCGTCCATTTTGGAGGCACAATTTTTCCAACAATATAATTAACATAGTCAGCATACCATGGTTCGTCGTCATTTAGCTTGACTTTCAATATCATAAGATGTTCTTCGGGAAATTCATCTGCGATTTCCTCTTCCGTGAATGCTCCCAAGTCTGGGTTTTCAAGTCTTGACAAGTGATCTGCAACTAAGTTTTTTGCCCCTTTTTATCCTTAATCTCGATGTCAAACCCTTGAAGAAGCAGAACCCATCTTATAAGCCTTGTTTTGGCGTCTTGTTTACTAAACAAATACTTCAAGGCATAATGATCAGTGTAGACTACATTTTTTAACAAGATAAGATAGGGACGAAACTTATCAAAGGAGAAAACAACTACAAGAAGTTGTTTTTCAGTGGTGGTATAATGTTCTTGGGCGTTATTTAGAGTTTTGCTAGCATAATAGATTGGTAATTTTCCATCTATTCATTGTCCTAAAACAGCTCCAACAGCGAAATCACTAGCGTCACACATTAATTCAAAGGGCACATTCTAATTGGGAGATATAATGATAGGTGATGTGGTTAATTTTTCTTTTAAAATATTAAACTCCTTTTTGCAATGACAATCGTGAGGTATATAAAAAAATGCAACGTGTTATACTTTGAAAGTTATAATCCAAAAATCCATATATTTTACTATTATAGAACAACTATACTAATCCGCATAAGCAAACCCTTAATTACCAACAAAACTAAGCCCGGTGTGTCGCACGAGTTTAAACGACTCGTTATACTATAAGATTGAGTTTGTTTATTAAATGTGGAGTATTAAAGACTCTACTAATTCAATACCACAACACACAAGCACATGAAGAGGTTTTTGAGTTACAAAATTAATGAAGCTATTATTTACAGATTTATAACTGCTGGCCATGTGAAGAGTTTATGGGATGGTATAAATTTCATACTCGCCTGGGACACTTCTTTCACTCATGATCACCAGACTTCGATCAACTCTATTTCAATTTCACCAACTCTAAAGACATGCTACTTTTTGACATGCTTGAAGTTACACCACAAGAAACCTTAACTATACCATCAGTAGATAATCTCAAACACACATCAAATCCTAATTCTTGACAAACTAAAAACATAAACAAAAAGTCATATAGAGGCGTAAGACGATGACCATGGGGGAAATTCACAGTTGAGATAAGACTAGGCATGGGATTAGGGTTTGGCTAGAGACATTTGATAGTGCTGAAAAGGCTGCTATGGCTTATGATGAGGCCGCGTATTTGATGAGAGGATCGTTGGCTATTTTGAACTTTCCTGTTAAGATGGTTAAAGAGTCTTTAAAGAAAATGAAGTATGGTTTCGAAGAAGGGTGTTCGCCCGTTGAGGTGCTTAAGAAATGACAATCTCAAAAGAATAAGAAGGATGATCATAAAGTCGTTTTGGAGGATTTAGGCACTGATTATTTGGAACAATAATTAGACTCAACAGACTGTGCTTAGCATTTATTGTAGTATGTTGTACTCATTGTAAACTTTTAGTCTCTTTTAGTAATTTTGTTCGCAAATAATGGTTCCCTATGTTAAGTGGAGATCCGTGAAAAAAAATCTAAGTAAAACTATGTATCTGTATTTATATGTTTGGTTCTAATGATTAGGATATACGTTATATTACATGCAGAGAGAATTGATAGTGGATGATTGATCGATTCGGTGTACATCTATTAGTTGTTTCTAGGCTCTCACTTTGCTAATCCCCTAATGTTGTGCGTTTAGATCACGAGTTTGGGAATGGGGGAATGGGTATATATGACTATGACTGTTCATGTTTCATTTAAAGGGCCAGTTTGTATGTTTATTATGTAGTATTAAAAATGGGCCTGAATTAATGCTACAACTCAAATCCTCTATCCGACAGGCTTAAAGTTTTGTAAGCATCATGCAGTTGCAACCATCATGCAATTATAATATTTAATGTGGAGGTATTAAAGTCTGTGCAACGCAACGAAATCAAAAGTTTAGTTTTTTAATCGAAGAACGAAGCCGGTGCAACGCACGGGTCTATAGCTCTCGTATTGAGAAATGATTCAATGTTAATCAATGTGACAAATTATAGAGTTTTTTTAAAGTTTAGTCAATCTTTTTATTTTGTTAGAGATTTGCCGTGGTTTCATAATAGTCAACATTTCACTTTTCTTTTGAAAATGATAGATGTATATTTAGTTTAGAAAATAATACTGATTTAATAAGGGTGATACGACTTGATTCGTTTCTAACTTTCTGAATTTTTTTATGGCTTTTAAATTTTATTTAAAACTTTAGTAATGTTTAAGTAATTTTTAAGTGATCTTAAAACTTTTATATTATTACATTGTTATTATTATTTTTGTAGAGGATACTATTGACCCAATTATATAATCATGAGCTTACATCACCAATATGGTACTCGGTAGGTATCTATGAAGTCTAATAATATGCTAAGGGAAACGTATTAGAAAAAACGTGAATACTTAGAGATTTCATCATGGCTAACACAACTAGAGAGAAATAAGTTGGACAAATCACTTAACTCCTAAATTTCTCGTTTTCTATGCTTCAGGATTACAATAAGATGGATAAATCACTTAACTCCTAAAATTTCTCATTTTCTATGCTTCAGGAATCACGTATGCACATAAGCTTAATTTAGCCGATGAAAGTCAGACTAATAGGTCAACGTTGACTAAACTGATTTGGTGACGGATGTCACAACTTCTGTGTTACAACAACCGCACATCAAGTTTTTGACACCGCTTCTGGGGAATAGTACAGGTTTCGGATAGTACACAGGTTCGGATTTTATTTAGGCTTAGGCACCTACTCGCCCCCCCACTAAATTCGTATTCTAATGAGAGTTATATTCTACAACTTAGCGCACAATATAGACATTTCGATTCTGAGGACTCAAATCTGTTTCCTTGTTTCCTTGTTTTTGTACAATACCTGTTTCGAGTTGACGCACCATTAGAAAATGGAGGAATCCAAGTAAACGCACTCTACGGAGGTATTATTCCAGAGCCTAGCCATTCATCCCTCTCAAAACATACGAATAACACAAAAGAAATTTAGTAAGCGGGTAAAATTGACTGAATACGAGGCTCCAATACGCACTCTAGGAGATTATTCCAGACCTAGCCACGAGGGCTATTGAAACACTATTGAGCTCCCCAATGAGAACAATGTGGTACCTCTGCGATTCGACACCATTCGGTTGGTGTAAAACGAATGCTCATTCCACGGACTTTGGTTCGAGGATACAAATCAACATCTTAAGGATTTTCTAAAACTTGTGGACTCGCTGGACCTTTATGTTGCAAATAAGGAAAGGACGCCCCTGTGTTTATTTCAATTTTCTCTTTGCGATCAAGCTAGCAATTGGCTTGAACGTCTTCTAGCAGGATCCATCTCCACTTATGAGGATCTTACTACCCGTTTTCTTGCTCAATATTTTCCATCGGGAAGGACTTCTAAACTCCAAAATGACATCTTGATGTTCCAACAACATCAGGGTAAATCTCTCAAAGCATGGACTCGTTTCAAGGACTTACTTCAAAAAGTCCCTCATTATGGCATCGATCTTTAGCTCCAAGTCTAAATCTTTTATGACCATGTCAATCCCGCCATAAGGCGAACCATCGATCAATCGACTTGTGGTAAGCTACGTGAGAAAAATGCCAAAGAATCTTAGGCACTGTTAGAGGTCCTCGCCCTCTATGACAACGAAAGTTGGAATGACCCAAGAGACTTTACTAAACCGGTCAGGGCAATCTCTTTGCCTCAAGATGTCCCGAGTACATCCGACCATCATCTCATTGAGCTTGAAAATGAGGTCCAATGCTTGATGGAAGCTCATCTTGCTCCTAACCCACCCGTTCAAGTGAACAAAATTGCTTCTTTATGTGAGATGTGTAGTGGTCCCCACAACACTCAATATTGCATGGAAAATCCTAAGCAAGCTTTTGTCGATTACGCATCCTCGCGTATAAATGAAGCGGGAGGTTAGTGGTTCACTTTCAAACCTGAGCAAAACAATCTTGGTGACACCTATAATCCGTCATGGAAGAGTCACCCAAACTTTAGGTAGAGACAACCTCAAAATTCTTGAGACAATTTTTCAAACCCACCTAATCATTTTCAACCCAACGGTTCATTCTCGAACCGTCCCTTCAACAAAAATCCTTAAAATTTTAATAATCAATAAAATCTTGAAGGATTGGTGTCTAATTTTATGGCATCTCAAGACACTAGATTGTCTAAGTTTGAATCCGATTTCAAACAACAACAAAGCGACGTGACCAATAAAATTGACACATTCTTAAAGGCTATCAATGATCGAATGACAGGAGCACTCCTAAGTGACACGGTTAAGAACCCGAAATGGAATGTTAACCCACCTCTTCAATTTTGTCTACTCGTTATTACCCGAGCCATCCCCTAAATTCGATCCATCCCCGCCCCTAAATTGGATCAATGCTATTAGATCATGTTCCAAACAAACAAATAATTCTGAAAAAGCCAACCACAAGTTAAAACCTAAGGGTCACCGAAATTAGACAACCAAAACCAAAAAGAACCCAAAAAAAACTTTAGAAGATGAATTTAAGGATTTGCATCTTAACTTACCGGTTCTTGAAGTTCTAGCTCATGCTCCAATATATAATGCAATTCTTGATAAATATGTAGAGAGTTTGGAGTTAGGAACAAATGGGTCCGCGTTCATTCAAGGCGAAATGCCAGCCTTTTGACACTTTAGCCGATTTAGGGTCCTGTGTGAATTTAATCCCGTTATATCTTCAGAAAGCTTAAAATTAGATTATTAGAAGAGACCAATCATGTTTTTAGGTTGGCAGATGGAACTAAGTCTTATCATGTAGGAATTGTTAAAAACATAGAAGTTCACATAGGAAGGTTAAAACTCTTAGAAGACTTCTATGTCATAGACATGGACAAAGACCCTGTAACCCCTTTACTCGTAGGAAGAGGATTTTTAGCAACCGCTAGTGTCGTAATAGATTGTAAAAAGGCCAAGATATCAGTATGAGAAGGAATTACTAGGTCAATATTTGGAGTTAAAAAAATCAACCTAGGCGATGAGGAGATGCCTTATTGGACTACCTAAGGAAAACGAGAGTCTTACGAACTACGACCTAGTAAGGATGGTATAGGTACCCGACCCCCTTATTATGCTAACAAAGACTTCATGGATTACCACTTACCTGGAGATTGGGAAATGGCTAGAGATGCCAAACTTAACCCCTTTAAGGATGTCTTAGAGTTCTTAGAAGATATACCAATAAATCTTAAAGGAAATATGTAGGATTCAAAAAAGCTGGTAGACAAGAGAATAGATTGAAATAGGCCACCAAAAGAAGGAGATGGAGCGTGGCACATTAAGATTGAATTGATTGACCCAGATGGAGAAAAATTTACTAGAACCTTTCAATCATATCCCACCACTAGGAAGTTGTCCGAGAAAGAAAATCCAAGCGAGATCATAGACATGGATCATTTTCATGATTCCTAGGCGTGTGAATCCGAGTCTAGCTAAAAGACTCTCTAATAAACAAGATCGCTTATTGGGAGGCAACCTAATCTGTTAATTTCCCGCATTTTAAGAGTGTCGTGTGTTTTATTCTTTATCAATTGTTTTTATATGTTTGAAATATTTGTGATCATGCTTTGCTTTGTTTTTAACTTCATCTTAATTGCAATCAAAGGTATTTTACAACAAATAAATGTTAAGGAAAATATCCTTTTTTAAGAACCATTTTGAACATGTAAAATAAACAATCTAGATTAATTAGCGTCGTATGTCATGTTTTGAGTTATATGATTGTGCAAATTGTTCTTGTGGTTTATGCAGTAATTTTTCCAAGAAATAACTAATAGGATATCTGTGCAGATTTTTTTTTTGAAGAAACGAAATTTTATATTTTCAGTCTTTGGAGACGGCGTCAGGATTAATCCTGACGGTGTCGCCATTCCAGCTACAGTAAATTTTGTATTTTCTTAAATTTTTTAAAATTAGTTTTGTGTAATTTCTAAAATTTTCAATTTTCCTAAAACTTGCAGAAAACCACAATTACATCAGTATATTCATTCTATGTTTATTGCTTTCTTAGGAATCTATTTCACAATTATCTGGGTTGTATATCATTCACTCGTGGATTTTACGCTCGGTATAGTTGTTTCTTGTCTTTGATTTGCAGGATATATTTGACAAGGAGAAGCCATAAAGTTCTTTGGATTTTTACGTGGATGATTCTTGGATGATGATTTAGCCAGGATGATTTGTTTCTTCTCTAGTATTGAGCAAAACCAAGAGAGTACTAGTTTCTTTTGCCTTTTCTTTCTTTTCCCCTTATTCATTTTTTGGGTACTTGTAAAACATTGAGGACAATGTTCAGAATAAATGTAGGGGAAAATAAAGCCTTAGAAACTATTTCTCCATTTGCCTTTGCTTTGTCCTTAAAAAGATGAGTAATATACTAAAACGTAACATAGACGGTAATTTTGACCCAAATTTATTTTTTTATGGCACATACCGATGAAAACTTAGTATTATTAGTGTCTCATGAATAGGAATTATGACTAACATAAAAACCCTACCACTCTAAAAAATTCCACCATAAAAATATGAGGTTCGCCCCAAGATCTTTAGGAATACAAGCATCCATCTTTGGTGCTTAAGATAGTTTTAACCTTTAGCTTGCTCAAGTTAAGGAATAAGCAATCACATGTGACGCATTCATGGATTTGATCATGCATATGTGGTTTTGTCGCTTTTTCTGGGGCATTTGTATCGGTTAAGATTATATGAGTGTAGGGATAGTATATTAAATTCTAGAACTTGTTTTAGTGATTCATCCCGAGATTGCTAGTGAGATTACGTTCATGTGATTAAGATTTGCTAAATGATAAGAGGTACTAGGATAAACCCTGTTTTTAGCCTGTATTTTTCATAGTTATGACAGTCTCCCCGATCATATAACTACCCCCACACCCTTGCTATGCACTCACTTTTAATGCGAGATACCCTTAGTACACCCCTCTGAGCCTATCCTTTTCGCGGTTCTCGTGATTTTTTGGTGGATTCCAGATTATTAATGAAGAGCATTGTTTACACCCACACCAATTGTTACACTTAAATCTTCTTAGCCTTCTTTGTATGTACTCGTTTTTAGTACATTATTGTTATCAACCCAGATAATTTTTGCTTGAGTACATGGTCGCTAAGTCGAGTCTTGTATTAGTGTATGCAGTTTTGGGACGATTAGGATTCATGGTAGTTTTTATTTTATGGAGAAATGAGGAAGAAGTCAATTTATTACCCCATATATGCTTAATACACTCCATGTTATTTTGTTCCTCTTTATTCAGGTCAGTAGTTATTTTGTAATTATGAGTTCTAAAACTCAAGTGGGGTGCATTTATAAACCTCAAGTCATGTATTATCATGTTTAAGCAAATGGTAGGGCAAAAATGTACCGAAAAAGAGGTATATAAAAAAAGAGAAAAAGAATCGAAAAAATGTATATAAAAAAGAGAAAAAAATGTACGAGCTGCCATTTTGCTTATGTTCATGTATATATCAAGATAGTTGTAAAGTTTGTATATCTTGGCTAGCTAAAAGCACTTTACATGTATTCTTCCTCCGTATTAATTAATCACCACACCCCAATACACCAATAATATATCCCCATTCAAATCTGGTTTCCATTTAGCTTACTCTCATTAACATAAAAACCCTTGAAGGACCTCTTTGATAGTAATTCCTAGGTGCTTACACCGTTGCGGTGGAGGTTTTTGATCCTTTACCAAGCCTATGATAATTTGTATGCTACGATAGGTAATGAGTGTTAATTTTCCGTTTTCATATTGTTATAATTCATTATACACCCGAAAGAAAGAGAGAACCCAAACACTTATTGTGAGGTGCTAGTATATATTTTTCTTGCTTTTATTTACAAGGTTCAATTGGTTGTGTTATAAACTATCTTTAAAAAGTAAGTTAAATGTCCCCGATATTGCTATTTTCTAGGTAGAAAAGCCTATTTGCTTGAGGACAAGCAAATCCCAAGTGTAGGGGTATTTAATGAGGTGTCATTTTATACATTTTTTCGAGGTCATTTAACCCCCTAAATCATGCAAATATGCCCAAAATACGTGCTTAATCATTTCTTTTTATGTTTTTAGCATTTAGGAAGCTTTTGGAGGATATACACGTGACCTGGACTCAATTTGAGAAGAAACGGGTCAAGATTGCAACATTACACAAAGAAGCTCAAAGATGTGCATACAGTGTCTGGAGACGGCGTCTGAATTTACAGCGACGCCATCAGAACTTGCAAGCGACGAAGTCAACATTCTTGTGACGGCGTCAGAACGTAACCGCCTCAATGAAGTTCTAGAAGATTTAGCAGAGCGACGGCGTCAGGATTCTTGCACACCGTCGCGATCTATTTCATATATATACAAACTCGTTTTTAAGGTTTTAGTATGTAACTTTTAGGATACGAAATTTATACTTAGGGTTCGAGTTTAGCAGCTGTTAGGGTCGTTTTTAAGGTTTAAAACCCCTCTTGTATCAGCCTTTAAATCATGTTTTAATCAAGTGAAGTCCTTTATCTCTTAATCTTTCAATATGTCTATGTGTTGTCTGATTAATTACTGTTTTTCGCTTCTCTTTAACATGCTAGGCTAGATTTATTAGTATTTACTTATGATTGCATAAACCTTAGTTTGTAAATCCTCTTAATATTGCTTCTTGTGATGGATGTGCGCGTTAGGCTCTAGAAAACTAGCTATAAAATATTACATTAGCATAGACGTATAGGGAAACGTGATTGTGTAGAAAGGATACCATCGATAACAGTCTTCATACTACCTTACTTGTGCGTTGCCTTAACGGAATATTACATAGACGGCGGATTCGTGTAATTCGTTCATGACCTAGTAAATACTTACACAGATCATCATAAGTGTGACAAAGAAATAGGATTATGAGAAGCAAACTAAGGATTAGTGCATGATTAAGTAAATACGTTTGTTTACCTATGCGAGTTTCCACCAAAATAGTTTAGATTTAATTTTAGTTTAATTAGTTTAAAACCAAATCCTTTCTCAAAACCAGAATTTTACCTGCTTTCATAAAAATGTAAAAATACAAAAATATTATTATTTTAACCCTTAGACCTTAGTTACGTTTAGTTCGAACCTTCACACGTTATTCCCCTAGAGAACGATAAAACCCCCCGAGTCCTTGCTATACTACACTACAACGATTAGGTACTCTGCCTATGGAGTTATAAAACCTGTTGCGTTTATAGCGACCGCATCAGAATCCAAACACTTATGTGAGGTGTTAGTATATAGTTTCCGTGCTTTTAATTACGAGGTCTAATTGGTTGTGTAATAAATTATCTTTAAAGAGTATGTTAAATGCCCCCGATATAGCTATTAATTTGGTAGAAAAGCTCATTTGCTTGAGGACAAGCAAATCCCAAGTGTAGGGGTATTTGATGAGGTGTCATTTTATATACTTTTTCGAGGTCATTTAACACCCTAAATCATGTAAATATGCTCAAAATATTATACTTAATCGTTTCTTTTTTATGTTTTAGACTTGGATGGCATTTGGAGGAAATACACGTGACTTGGACTCAATTTGGGAAGAAACGTATGAGATTACAACTCTACACAAAGTTTGATGTGAAAAGGGCATACAGTGGCTAGAGACGGCGTCATAAATTATGCTGGCGGCGTCAGGAGGCACAAGCGACGGCGTCAGACATGTGTGTATGCAGTCAGAAGTAGCGACTGCAAAAGAAACACTGAGAAGTAGCCGACTCAAAAGAAACCTTAAGAAGATTCGCGGGCTGACGGCGTCGCAACTTACAAGCGACGCCGTCGCGTTTGTTTTCCTATATATACAAACCCTAAAATTTGTGTTTAAAGTGTGGAATTCGTGAGGCAACTTTAGGGTACGATTTATATCAGTTCTTAGGTCGATTTTAGGGTTTTCAAACCCTCTTGTATCCACTTTAACTCGATGTTTTAATCAAGTGAAGATCTTATATCCCTTTAATCTTTCAATATGTCTTATTTTTTGATTAATTGTTGTTCTTCGCTTCTATTTAACATGTTAGGCTAGATCTATTAGTGTTTGCTTCTGATTGCATGTAACTTGATTTGTAATTCCTTTTAACATTGCATCTTGTTGGTGGTGTGCACGTTAGGCTCTAGAAAATTAGCTTTTTAATTGCTTGCGAAGACATTTAGGGAAACGTGATAGCGTAGAAAGGATACCATCGCAACAATCTTCGTACCACCTTGCCCTAATATGGTTGATCACCTTTTAAGTGTTTGAATGCGTGTAATATACTCTTAGGGGCTTTGTAATAGTCTTCATACTACCTTACTTGTGCGTTGCCTTAATGGAATATTACATAGACGACAGTTTCATGTAATCCGCTCATGAATTAGCAAATACTTACACATTACACCACAAGTGTGACAAAGCAATAGGATTAGGAAGAGCAAATTAAGGAGTAGTGCATGATTAAGTAAACACGATTGTTTACCTACACGAGTTTCCACACAATTAGCTTAGATTTAATTTAGTTTATTAGTTTAATTAGATTAAAACCAAACCCTCTTCAAACCAGACATTTTACTTGCTTTTATAAAATATAAAAATACAAAAATAATCTTCTATCAACCCATATACCTTAGTTACATCTAATTCAAGCCTTCGCAAGCTATTCCCCTAGAGAATGATAACAACCTCTGAGTCTTGCCTATACTACACTGTAATGATTAGGTACAATGCCTAGGGAATTGTAAAACTTCTGTCATACCCCGCCAA